>PVIU01006535.1:0-32565 GCA_004026605.1 Ondatra zibethicus
GACACACACATGCACACACCCCTACAGCCACACCCACACACATGCACACACCCTCACAAGCACACCCACACACACACCCCTATAACCACACCCACACACATGCACCCCCCCACAACCATGGACACACCCCTACAACCACACCCCACACACATGGACACACCCCACGATACACTTCACAGAAGCACACCTCCACAGTCACATACTACAGGTGAACACTGCGTATATGCACAAATATACACCCCACACATGCACACACTCCCATAGGTACATGTACCCTACCCATTAAGACTCCCCATAAGCACACACCCTCACAGGAACACACATGGATACCTCCTCACAGAAACACATATCTCCATACACAGGCACGCCTCCCATATATACACACCCCAACAGGCATCTTCACACACACAGGCCGTCACTCACACATGAACTACTTACTATATACCTCACACACAAGCATGAATATACCCCCAGCACAGGCACAACTTCACACATACATGCATACCCCTGACATAAGTGCATTACCACCAGGCAGGAATACATGCCCCACACAGGCACACCCCCTACACCTAGGTACACATGTGCACTGCTCGGCCCACAGACTCAAGTTTCCACTCAGCGCATGCAGGAGCCACTTTTGTTTGTTTGTTTCTTGAGACAAGGTTTCTCCATGTAACAGCCCTGGCTGTCCCAGAACTAGCTCTGTAGACCAGGCTGGCCTTGAACTCACAGAGATCCACCTGCCTCTGCCTCCCGAGTGCTGGGATTAAATGCACCATCATTGCCTGGCAGGCTACCTTTCCTTAAGAGAGGAAAGAAACGGAACCAGCTGTCTGAGCATCTCCAGGAATTTCCTCTCAGGTGTGCCTGGAAGCAAGTCACCATCCTTTGCTTTGTCCATAAGTCCATCAGCACAGGGCCTGTCCAGTCCCCAACCCCTATGGAAGCTCTGACTGACGGATGAAGAGACTCAATAAGAAGGGGAGATGAATGAACGATGGCCCTCAGGTGTGGCTACCTTGCCCTGACCCTACAGGCTATAACCACCAGGGACACCAGCAAAAGGTCACATCACTGATCCTGCCCGCCACATTCTCACCCAGGCCACACAGCGAGATGTTCCTGCCCATGTATCCTCCCAGACCCAACCACTTTAGTCAAGGGCATGCTGAACTAGTCACTCCTCATTCATTCATTCATTCATTCATTCATTCATTCACTCACTCACCCCTCATTCATTTGCTCACTCACTCAAAAGAATACCAACACAGTCCAAATCCTGTAGGAGAGCTGGGACCTTCTACAGCTGGTAGGTCAGTGTGGTCCCCACAGGAAGTGATTTACCCTAAGACTAGAGCTAGCAGCCCAGCAGTGGAGCCTTCTAGAGTGGTCCTGGCAAGGACAGAGGCACCCTCTGGGAGGACCTCACTCACCAGAGCCTGAGAAGGGCAATGCTGACAGGTGGGCAATGGCCTTCTCCAGTAGGACACGGCCCAAGGAGCAACTGTCCTCTATTGATCTCATCACCATCGGAGGGTACCAATCCTCCTGACATCTGTTTCTGCCCTCCACATGTTGGCTGAGATACAAAGGGCATTGCCAGCAAAGATGGAACACTTAGCCGTGGAAGATTTCTTTGATGTTCTTTGGGGGCTCAGAAGCAACTGCCATATAAGGAGTCCTTAGGATGCTCAGCCATGTGAGCCTGTCACCTAGGGGGCATCCTAAGACCAGACCTGCCTGGCTTTACTGCTAGGAGCAACTGCCCAATGTCCTTTTCATGTCCACCACCTCAGGGTCAACACAGCTGAGCCTAGGACTGAGGTACACACTCAGGGAAGAGCTACCACCCATCAGTATGGAGGCATGGCTCTCTTGCCAGCTTTTCCGTGGCATCTATAGTAAGATGACCAGGAACCATCTGCTGCTGGGGGACAGCATGTATTACACAAAGGATACTGAGAGGTTTGTTCTGACAGAGATGATGTGAGACACGGGACCAGAAAGGGTTTCACAAGGTTTGAGCTGAAGCAGGCTGCACAGAGGAAGACTCACACAGCTAGTAAGGGGAGCTCTACCAGGAGAGCCCAGAAAGGCAGGGGGAAGGATCATATGCAATCAGTTATTCCACAACGCACCCACCCATCCATGGTGGGAAGAATGAGAGTGGCCCCCACCGGTTCACATATTTGAATGCTTGGCCTCTAGTTGGTGGAACTGTTTGGGAAGGATTAGGAGGTGTGGCTGTGGTCTCGTTGGAGAAGATGTGATACTGGGAGCAGGCTTTGAAGTTTCAAAAGCTCATGCCATTAGCTCGCTCTCTTCCCTTCGCCACCTCTGCCTCCTGCTTATGGATCAGCTCTCAGCTCTTTTTTTTTTTATTTATTTATTTATTATGTATACAATATTTGTCTGTGTGTATGTCTCCAGGCCAGAAGAGGGCACCAGACCTCATTACAGGTGGTTGTGAGCCACCATGTGGTTGCCGGGAATTGAACTCAGGACCTTTGGAAGAGCAGGCACTGCTCTTAACCACTGAGCCATCTCTCCAGCCCCAGCTCTCAGCTCTTGCTCCAGCTCCAAGTCTGCCTTTGCCACACTCCCTGCCATGATGGCCATGGACTCTCACTCTCTGGAACTGTGAGCCCCTAAATTAAATGCTTTCTTTTATAAGTTGTCTTGGTCATAGTGTTTGATCACAGCTATAGAAAAGTAACTAAGACACTATTCTTCCACCTATCTATTCACTCACCCACCCCTCTATCCATCCAATCATCCATCTATCTACCCACCTACCCACCCTCCATCCACCAACCAACCAACCATCTACCAATCCATCCACCCACCCACCAACCAGCCATCCATCCACCCACTCATCCACCCATCCATCATTCCACCAATCAAACAAACATCCATCCACCAACCATCCATCCATCCATCCACCACACACTCATCTGTATCTTGGAAGGTTTCCATCTTCTCTGACAGCCCCTGACTCTCCCTGCCCAATGGGGCTGTCAAACCAGCTCACTCTGTCTTTTTTACAAGCAGAGCCATGTGTCCCAGGCCAGCAGGTTAGAGACTGCTCAAGGGCACTAGTTAGGAGTCTCTGCCCAGCCCCCAGGATCATTAGACATCAATTTCCAACTGCTGGTGGCCGTGTCTGACAGCACAAGACAGCACTCAATAGACCCACTTGGCTGGAACAAGGTGGAGTTGGGTTTGTGTCCCTTCCAGAAAAAGAAGGCAGTGGGTAAAAAATCCTTCTACTATACTAGAAGATGGTGCCAAGTTAGAACCTTCTAGAAGCCCAGCTGAGCCAGCTGCAGACAGACATATAAAAGCTAAAGAAGGCCTATCTTCTCTCTAGAGACTGATCCTGCAGTGCTCAAACACAAAGTCCAGCGCTCAGACCTTCACTGTCAGACTGGGGTGAGAGGCTGGGCAAGACCCCTCAGCAAGCCTCAGTTTCCCCATATGTATGTAAAAAGAGTTCATCTGCTATAGCATGGGACTGCTGTGTGATTAGAGATAGAACAGGCACTTCAGGCTCCCACCCAGCAGCCATCTCCATCCAGCTTGGTCCCACGGAGCCCAAAAAATGTCAACTGCACACATCCCCAGAAACCCCACAATCGCACACAGATGGTGGTCCAACCTTGGAAGATGGGACCTATGGTTGCTATAACCTTCTTAGACATACTTTCTTCCCTTAAAAGCGGCAAGAGAGCCCTCGGTTCCTTCCCACTGTGCTTGTAGATGCTACTGTGTGAGAATGTGATGCTTAGAGCTATGGCAGCTATGGTGCAACCATGTGCAAACATGGGAACATCACTTTGGCTTTACTTGGATTTTTGAAAAGGCCATTTGATGTGCACGTGGGGCTCCAGATGACATTGCACGGTCCTGCAGAGTACTGCTGCGGAGAGGTGGGCTCCTGGCAGAGTTGAAAAGGGGTTCTTGGGAAGATGGCTCACTTAGCAAAGAGCTTGCCGTGAGAGCACAGTCACAGTCAGAATCCCCAGTTGAATCAGTAGCTGCAGGTTCACCAAGAAACCCGATCTCAGAAAGTAAGGTGGGGCTGGCGAGATGGCTGGGGTGGTTAAGATCAGTGGCTGATCTTCAGATGGCCTGGGCTTGATTCCCAGCACCCACATGGCAGCTCCCAACTGTCTGTAATCATTTCCAGGAAATCTGATGTCCTCTTCTGGCCTCTGCGGGCAGTGCGTGCCCATGTGCACAGACACAAGTGGGGATAAAACACCCATTTACACAAAATAAAATGTGGGGGAAAGGTAGAACGAGGTGAAAAATGAGGTGGACACCCAACATTGACCACTGCCCTCTGCACACACATGCATACCATAAAGCAGGGATTCTGGCCTTAGCCAGAGCTTAAACCCCAGCTTTACTAGTTGTTTGCTGTGTAATGTTAGGCAGGTTATTTAATCTCCCTGTGCCTTGGTTTCCTTCTCTATAAAGCACAAATGGTATTTATGAGTGCGAAATAATCTAGTAGACATGAACGCACTTAGCACAGCCCTTGGCACACACCAGGCATTGTGTTAGCCAGCACAGTCAGAGGATGTGGGGGCATGAAAGAGGAGGGAACGCCTGGAAAGGCTGGGGGTGGGGTGGGACACTAGGCCCAGGCTGCAGGAGCTGAACAGGAGCAGCGAGTCTGTTCCCAGCCTTGGCAGCACCAGGTCTATGCTGACTGGATCCTGTGAGGCCTGCCAAGGCTGCTGCTGGCTCCAGCCTGCCGCTGGCGGGCCAGCAGGAGCGCATGAGGCAGCTCTAGAGCCACACCACCCCCCTGGGCAGCCACGGGTGAGCACTCACAGCCCTGCCCTGCCTGCTCACTGGCTCCCGGGCTGGTGGCTTTCTCTTGGGTGGGAAAGAGATGCTTCTCTAGCCCCTAGGGCACGTGGAAGCAATCCCAGCTGGCAGCCTCCAATGTCGAGGCAAACACAGTTGCCCTGTGGTGTGGCATAGGCCCAGGTCCTGCATGACTAGCCACAGGCAGCTTAATTCTTTCCATGTTGTGCTCTAATAAGGCCCAAGGCCAGTGCTCCCGCCCACGAGGAAACTGAGGCAGAAGCAGGCTCCCATCTCTGGCATCATTTCCAGAGCAGAAGTTCTGTATACTGTGTCAGCACTGACCCCTCGTCTCCCGGAGCTCAGCCAGTGGGGCCCGTCTCCCCACTCACCTGCTAGTCTGTACCCCTGAACGGATGGACAGAAGGATATATAAAGGTGGACAGATAGATAAATGGGCACAGGATGGTGGATGCACAGATAGATATGTGAACTGATGGATGAGTGAGTGAAGCTAGGAGGACTGATGGATGCATAGATGGGTAGGTGGATGGGATGTTGTACAGATAGACAGATAAAAGGCAAAGATGGCTTGCTGGGTGGCTGGGCAGATGAGCTTCAGGTGGGACTGAGTGCTGCCTGGGTTATTTATTCCTTTCCAGATGACCTCAGGCTTTTGACAAATGGTAGTCCCTGTCAAAGAACCCCACCCCTAAAATCTCTCACTGACTCCCCAGGAATGGGGTGGGGAGGCAGGGCAGCAGGTAATACAGTGTGGTGTAGACAGGGGACAGTCTGTGCTGATCACATGCCAGGTCCTGTTCCCTATAAGCTCCACGCAAGTCTCATAGCCAGGCATCAGCTGTGACCTCTGTTGATGCCCAGAGGGGTGAGATGCTTGTTAGAGGTCACCCAGACATAGGGACAGAGCCAGGGTTCCCACCCAGAATCTCCCATCCCATTTTTAGCCTCTCAGCCACAGGCCCCGAGGTTCCGGCCAGGCTCCACCAGCCCCACTCCAGCTCTGGGCCAATGGCCCTGCTCATCTTTCCTTTTCATTTTCCTAAAATCAATCACTTTCTGAGCTCTGTTAAATTAGTTACAGTGCTCGAAGCCACCAAGGAAGAAAGTGGCTCTGGGGATGGCAGGGAAACCATGGAGAGGAGTCCTTTCCCATGGACTCTGCCCTCTAGTGACAGAGTGCTGGCTGCAAGGGACCAGACCATGACACTGTGGCTTCTGTGTCACCCTGTGACACAGTGATCACACAGGAGATAAAGCAGGTGGCTCAACAGCCACAGGAAACAGCTGTAAGAGGTAGGTGCACCTTTGACAGGAGACTCTGTCCAAAAGAAAGGATCCTCCTGCCACCAGCCATGTGGGACCACCAGCTAGCCGCTGCCCAGCCTGCCTGACACAGGAGTCACAGCCTCAGAGAACCTCAGCAAGGCCTCTCTGACTCTCAAGTTCTGCCCTAGAGAATCTGAGAGGACCAGCGTCTGCTATCCAAGTGCTAAGGGTGTCTATCACACAGCACTAGACAGATGTGTGCTTCCAAAGGACAGAACCTCTGAAGGTAGCCGCAGGGCCAGAGTGCCTGATAAGGGGATGAATCCATCAGGCAACATTCTAGGAGGACATCTCCTAGGACAGAATCCAGCAAAAAGTAGGTGTGCAACAACCCTCCAAAGTGTGAATGAAGGAGGCAGGATTCTGGATTCTGCCCCAGGCTCAGCATCCAAGAAACCAGGGAGCCGGGCACAAACTAACCAAGAGAAGCTGTGAAGTCCCAATGGGAGCACGCGCGGCCAACATGCAGAGCCTCAAGCAGAACCCAAATAGAAAAAGCGCTTAGCTGCCAAGCAGACCGCGGGTGCTTAAATGAGTCTGGCTCCAGGAGCCCTCCTATGTGCTTCCCACTTCCTCTCCTGCCTCCCCAGCTCCCTCCACACCTACTGTGTCCTGCCTCGGTCATTCCCAGCATCTGGACCTGGACCGTGGCCCTCCCCCAGGAGCCCCATAGTACTTCCTTCTCTATGGCCTCAGAGACATACCATACGCCACACTGACTAGGGAGAAAGCGCCTCTACCCTAAATATCCTGGGGACCATGATGGCAACAGGCACAGGACATCCTTTTGAGGTGCAAGAAAGTTCTGGGATAGAGCAGGGGCAGTGGTCACCTACCACTGGAGCCTGTACGTCATGGATCGTAGTGAAACATCACCAGGTAAGCTCCATGTCCTGGTGGTTTTTACCATAATTCAAACCAGGGTTTGAGGGCTGAGTCTGAAGCTCAGTGGGTAGTGGGCTTGCCCAACACACGTAGAGCCCTGAGTTCCACCCCCAGCATTGTGTAAACTAAGTGTGGTGGTACCTGTCATGCCAGCATTCAGGAGGTAAAGGCAGAAGGATCAGAGGTTCAAGGACAACCTGGGCTACAACAGGCTATAAGAGGGGATACTGAAGTTGAGTGTGGTAATACATGCTAATAATCCCAGCTCTCAGGAGGCGAGGGCATATTCCAGTCTAGCCTGGGCAACACAGTGAGGACCTTTCCAAAAACCAAGGGCTGGGATGTAACTGAGTTGTACAAAGTTTGCCTAGCACACAATCTCTAGCATCATAGGGGTGTGTGTGTGTATCAGTGTTGTTAAAGGTAGTGATGACTCCATTTGGCACCAACAAAGTCTGGAGTTCAGGGGTGACACAGTGGCAGTGCTAAACAGCCTGGCCTGCCTCTTCTGAGATGACAGTATGACAGTCCATGTGGCTCCTGCCCCCCATACAATGAAGCAAGAACTGCTCTTGGTACGATAACCGGGAGAAAACAAGCAGAGACAGGCAAAAGCACATGAAAAAATGAAAGTGCAGTTCCACACACATGCTCTGGATGCACACACTCATTGCTGCGCTCAGGGACCAAGCAGTGAAGAGGAGGGCACAGGTGGTGAATGCATGGGACTCTGGGGGGATCTGTGGTGGGTAGGGCCCCAGGGGCCACCAGGCAAGTGGTGGGGGGAGCAGTGAGAAGAGAAACAAACAAGCAGGCGAGTCCCAACCCAGGGAGCTGGACCCTCCTGGGACACACATTTAATTGGGCCATGTTTCCTGCTTTTCGAGCCTCACTCATGTAAAGGCACAGAAACTGCCTGCAGTTTCCAGACGGAGCTCCAGCAGATGCCAGCCAGCATGGCTGTCGGGTGGGACTCAGACATCAGCATCCAGGCAGGGGTCTTGTGGGATCTGTGATGGGTAGAAAAACCATGAGGATTGCTTGAAGGGCCTGGGCGATGGGGTATGTGTCTTCCTGGCCTTATGCAGCTCAGTCCCCCAAATATCCTTCAGGGTACCAACCTTCTTGTACAGATGTGTCCCGGAGGTCATGGGGCAGGGCAGGGTATAGCCCCAAGAACATGAGTTTGCCCTTGCTTGGATGTTGGTGCACAAAGAGGCAATGGCCCCAGGGGTTCTCCCCTGTCACCATGATGTGACCCATGAGCAGGGATGAGCAATGTAGTCTTTCCCCAAACTTCTGAGCCACAAGCCTCTGGCTTGGGAAAAGAGGCTGGAAAAAGAAAGAAGCTGCAGACCCTGAGCTGCCCTGAGTCAGAGTGGCCTATGCCTCTCCCACCCTCCCCAGCTGGTTCAGCTGGTCCAGGATGATGCTGTCAGATAGAGGTTGGGAAGGCAGCTGAGTCAGAGACCCTGGTTCCAACCTCTCCACCCAGAGGCAGAGAGATACCTAGCTCCCAGAATGCCTGATGAAGCCCCAGGGCATTGCCCACGTAGAGGCTATGCTGGGGGAATTCCATGCAGCATCCCACCTTGCCTTGGAGCTGGGATAAAGGGGAAGCTGTTATTTACAACCTCACTTTATTTAGGGGCCTTGGCAGGATAGACAGCAAGGCTGGCCTCCCTGGACTGTAGATGAGAGCTACGTGGGTTGGAGAGCCAAGCTGGGCAAGAGAAAGGCTTAGGAACCTGCTGCCATGTTCATCCTGGGAGATGGTAAGGAATGGCTCACCCTGTTCAAGCTGTGTGTGTGTGTGATATGCATATCTGTATGTGTGTGAGCTGTAAATCTATACCTTTACATATAAGAGGTGATGTGCATGCATGTTAGTGTATAAGAGCATACAGTGGAGATACGTGTAAGAGGTAGTAGGTCTCTGTGTGTGGACATATGCAGTGGAGGCATATTCAGGGGTGTGTGTGTGTCTGGAGCAGCTGACCTCCCCAGTAAGCCAGCTGCACAGTAGGCTCCTCCCACAGCACAGGCCACCCCGCCCCCAGCAAAGAGGGACAGCTGCAGATGGTGACCTGTGACCAGAAGGCCACTTCCCTGGCCTCCCTGCCTTTGGGCGGGCTGGGCCACTTGACCCAGAGGCTGGCTCCAGGATTTTATAGCTGGGGGCCTGGTTTTCCCAGCCACAGGCGTCTCAGAGAGGGGACGGCCCAAATGCCACAAAGGCTTGGCTGTTCTCCCATGTGCTTTGCTGGATGGGGGAGGGGCTTCTGGGGGAGCAGGAGGGTGGGGGCAGGGTGTGAGGAAGCTGGAGAAAGTGGGGAACAGGAGGATGATTCTGGAAGGTTCCTGAGGCAGGGAGGGGTGGGGAGGAAGTAGTGGGGGGATATAGAGACAGACACCCAGACTCACACCAGGAGGGGTAGAGAGATGAGGAAAGGAGCTTGGAGGTGCTGGGAAGAGGGAAAGACTGACCCAGCAAGACAGAAACAAAGGGGCCAGGCCTGGAGAAGGCCCTAGAAGGCCTCCATGTGTGTGGCAGGGCTGAAGTTCATACAGGGAGGGAAGAGGTGGGTTGACGACCAAAGTCATTGAAAAATTTTTGGCGCAGCTGCCTGAGGCTTCTGGCCGCGGGCCCGGCTCTGAGCTGAACTTAAACAAACCCCACCACAGCCATCTGCTTGATTTTAAAATAAATCAAACAGTCTGTGCGCGGCGCTGATCGGGTTTCCATCTGCGCGGCCGCCACTCGCCGGCCTGGAGCTGCGCTTGCCTCTCCCAGCCAAGGCTCCTGGCAACATGTGGCGGGTGATTCCTCCAGGAGAGGACACCGACCCCCGCCAGCCCCGTGGCTCCAACTGAAACCTAGCACTATTTTTACAGCCACCCACTGCTGAGGGGACCAGAGCAGGCTGCGCCACTGTGGCTTCTGGTTGGAGGAGATGGCAGGGGATTCCCCTCCAGCCAGGCAGAGTTTGGTGCACAGAGGGTGCTTGGAGGGTTCAGCCAGGAGCACTCCACTTCAGCTGTGAAGCCACAGGCCACCAGGTGGGGCAGCTGTAGCCTGCTGGATTGGGGACACAACAGTGAAGGGGACACCTGAAATATCCAAACAGAGCTCTTCCCCCAGGCTGGGGTCACCCTGGAAAATATTGCTGCATGCTCCCCCTCAAAGAAAAAAAAAAAGCTCTTGTCAGGAAACGAGGCCAGAAACAGAAGAATCCAGCTCTGAGCCTTAGGGAAACCATCTGTAAATTGGGTGCAAGTACGGACAGTGGCCCATGTCATGCAAAGGCAGCAATCCAAGGATGAAATGCTGGATGGAAAAAGATGGCCACAGGAACAGGTCCGGTGAGCAAACACGGAGGATGTAACGATGACATGGACCACAGACCAGTAGGAGACACGGGTCAAGCCAGGCAGGGGCAGTGAGTGTGTATTACATGCAATCATGAGAGGGGTCTGGAAGGTGTGTAAGAAGGTCCCAGGTGGCTGGACTGTGGGTCAAGGACAGCAACGCTGTGATTCCTCCTGGGACCCAAATCTATCCAAATTATTTTCAACCTAACCAAAGCTTTTTTTTTTTTGTAAAGATAAGGTCTCACTGGGTGGTGGTGATGCAGGCCTTTAATCCCAGCACTTAGGAGGCAGAGGCAGGTGGATCTCAGTGAGTTCGAAGCCAGCTTGGTCTACAAAACATGTTCCAGAACAGCCAGGACTGTTACACAGAGAAACCCTGTCTCGAAAAACAAAACAAAACAAAGCAGATAGGGTCTCCTGTAGCCCAGGCTGGCCCTGAACAATTCCTAATCCTCCTGTGCCACTACACCCAGATGTGGAGTATGGAAGCAGGGCTTCACGCCTGCTAGTCTGAGCTGCATCTCTAGCCTCTATAACTGATTTTTTTTTAAATCCTCACAGGATTTCAGAATACATGGAATACACACTCTTCCTGGTTGTTATAAAAACATACAGAGGGTGCTTACCAGGAGCCAAAACCTTTTAGGGGTGCGAAGATGACATGGACATAAGTCACGCTGGTCACGATGGAGCAGAAAGATGGAGGGGACCCGGAGGGGCAGAGCACTGTGTGGAGGAAGCAGTCCCAGTGCCACCGCCAGATAGCCATGTGTCCCAGAGCCAAGCCTGGCCTTCCACAGGTCATCACAAACCTGAGCCTGTGCAGAACCACTGTCTCCCAGGAGCCCGCAAAATTGGGGTGTCAACAAAGGAGCAATGCAGGTCCCAAGAGGGTAGGGACACACAGCTGGAGGGTGACTTTTGTGTTCTGGACCCCAAGTCTGCGATACATTGTGGACACCCTGGGGAAGAAAGACTCCCACATCAGTCATTCAGAGGCATCTCAGGGATTTGGGAGGCCATGGCCCCTCCTGAATCTGGACCGCTCACCAGCTGCCCTACCCCGTCACCCAAAGTCTGCAGTGGCCATAGCAATGATACCCATTAAACACAGAAAAAACCCTGAGATGCTTTTGAGGAGGGGAGCTCAGGATCACCCCAATGCTGAAGGACCCGTGATGATATATGGAGCCCAGCTCCTACCCGTTAGCCAGGCAGGGTATCTGGTCCTCAGTGCAAACTGCCCCACGCCAGCAGACTTGTCTCAGTGTCTGCACAGGGTCCTGGTTGGGAGACACATGAGCACAAAGGAGCCCCAATCTCACAGAGATCCCCAGCATGCACACAGGGCAGGTCTGGAGGTCAAGTTCACAGGAGTGGCCAGTACCTCCTCTCCTATACATGCATGTGCTGTGGTCAGGTCAAGTTCACCCCAGGCCCGGGACCTTGGTCAGACTCACGGGGCTGAGGAGTCAAGGATGAAGAATCTCCCAGCTTAGCCTTTCCTGCATATCCAGGGCCATCAAGGGAGGGATGAGACTTCAGACTGAGGTTTTTCCTCGGTCTCCCAATCGGTTTTGTGCTCTTCAGTCCCAAAGGCTACCTAGAGATGAGAGGGTGCTGGGTCCCTACCTCTAGACTTGCTGCCCCACAAGATAGATAGATTAGTCAAGCGCTGACCAAGATACACCCTCTATTTGGGGACACTGAGGCAGAGAAGAGTCCCATCAACTGTTATAATTATCCTGGGACCAAACAGGAGCCACACAGGACCTAGCACCAGGTCCATGCTGCCACCCCCGTACTCCTGTCAACCTCTCCCCGAACATGGCTGCCTCACACATTCCCAAGGACAAGAAAAGGGAGCTGTAGAGAAAACTGGGGTTCCCCAGGCAGGGGGGCTCCCTGGGCAGGCAGAATTTCAGGGCATTAGCTTTTCACAGGCCCTTGAAGTCACAGCTCAGTCAGAGGAGCCTTCCACATCTGCTGTGTGCCCATGGAAAGGCTGATCGACCTCTCTGTGCCTCAGTTTCTCATTCATGCCGTGGGAAGAAGAAAAGAAACCTCCTCTGGGGTTGGAGGGAAGGTTGCAGGGGTCAGGTCACATCCAACCTGTGGAAGACTAATTAGTTTGTACTTATTGACTGTCTAAAGAGCAAAGCTCTAACCTCTCACTTTGGCAGACGTTTTTATCAGCACCATCTATGACCACGTGGGCAGAGAAGCCTTAATTCAGCTGCATCCAGTGGAGTCCCTGTAGGGATGGGGCTCTCTGGAAGAACAAGAGGAAGGGCCGAGGCTGGGGATGTCTAGGCAGTTGCTGGGGACAGGCAGCAGCTTCCAGGGACCAGGGTCTGTGGAGGTTTCTCCACTGCTCCTGACTGACCCTCGGGTCCACAGGCTTCTTCCTGTGGGATCTCTGGTCTCCCGGCAAGGGTTTTCCCTAGCAACTCCACACCAGGAGACTCTAGGCAGGCCAAGTACCAGTGACCAAGAGACTGAGCTCCATGTCTGTATCACAACCAGCAGCCTGTTCTTGTTCTTCAACAGAACTGACACTATTGGTGACAGGGTCGGGGGAGGGGCGGATGCGGTGTGGGGGGAGGGGCGGATGCGGTGTGGGGGGAGGGGCGGATGCGGTGTGGGGGGACGGGTGGAGAGTGTCCAGCCGCTCAGGCTCAGCAGGAGCAGTCGGCAGTAACAGCCGTGGAAATGCCTGCTCCAGGAGGGCAGACCAGAGTGCAGCATGGAACAGGTGTTTGTTGTGAGAATCACAAACAGGCAGGCTTTGTGTCCGAGTGACCCTCCCGCAACCCTGCAGGGCGGAGACTATTTTGTAACCATTTTACAGTTGACAGCCATGAGGTGTGGAACAGCCGAATGTCTTGACACAGTGTTTCAGAGCTGAGGAGCAGGAGGAACCTGACCCCGGGGCTGCAGAACTCAAATAATAACCACCCGGCTTGCTCAACAACCCGGGCCTGCCTGCAGCAGGGGCGTTCGTGGTTTCTGCACTGGCATCAAGGCTCCGAACAGCAGGCTCTTTCCTCTGTGGCATTTTACCAGGCTCTAGGCCTCTACCTGTCCCCTTCCCCCAGAGCTCAAGGAGGGGAGGGAAGAGAGAGAAGGAAGAGAAAGGAGAAGAGAGAGAGAAAAGGGAGGGGAGGGAAGGGAAGAGAGAGAAGGGAGAAAGAAAGGGTGGCAGGAAGGAAAGAAGGGGGGCAGAGGAAGGGTAGGGGTGCTCAGGGAGGACTGATCTCACTCGGGACTGCATTTCACGGCCCACTGTCCTTCCACCAGGCTCCTGCCTCTGTCTATGTCCATCCCACTGTGTGCATCTGATCCACTTGGGCACATGCAGGCCACAGAGAGACAAGGGAGGCCCCCAGGGCCTGTGAAAAGGACGGCAAACAGTGTCATGTGACATACACTCTGGAGGGTGAGCCCACAGTGGTCTCCGGCCTGGCTGAGCCGGCCTCGTCCATAGCCAGAGCCATGGGGCTGGTAGTCCTCCAGCCTCAGCCATGGCTCCACCTGGACCTGGGTCTCCACACCACTCTCTAGGCGTAAGGACAGCAGCCCCAGACTTTGTCTTAACTCAAAGACATCTGCAAAGATACTGTTTCAGCCTAGGAACAGCTCTTAAGCTTCGGGGACATTCTGAAGACATGTCACCTAGTCTGGATGGCTTCCCCAGCCGGCACCTGAGCAGTGAACAGAAGCCCTGGCTGTAGACAGAGGAAGGCAGATGGCCCACAGACTCCATCTCTCACTCCCCCTCTGGCTCTGGGGACCCCACACAGACAGGCTTATTATGGGATATCGCATGCCTAGCAGGACACCCCCAGGACAAGCTCTCAGCCTGGCAGGAGACTGTCATGCTCAATAACATGCTTGCTTACTCTCTCCCATGTAACACGGGCCCAGCCATCCCAGCCCCTCAGACAAGCTACCAAGGATTCTGCCCACCCTGGCAGTGTCCGCAAGTCCTCTGCCCCAGTCAGAACCTACTTGAGGCCTGGCTCTGTGCCCCACAGAGGGTGTGAGCACCTCGTTGAGGAAGGCACACACTGGTGGGGTTAGGGTAAAGCATACAGTCGCAGCTAGGGACAGTGACAAGGCTATAAAGGTGCCTGGCAAATGTTGCATAGTCTGTGCAGGTATTCGGAATAAGGGGCCACATGACCAGCAACATGGTGAGGGGCCACACCACCGGTCATGCGAGTCTGTGGGGCACTGCTCCCCCAGCTCAGCCGTTGTGATAGGTACTACTGATGGTCACTTCCTCACAGTCTTTCTCTCTGGACACGGGTGCCTGATGGGCCTCTCTCCTCAGCTGACATCTAGTGTCGTCCCTGGCCCCCGAGTGTCTGTCTTCCTCAGATGCTGGGCCATAGCTTCCTGTAAGGACTCAGCATGGAGTAGGCTGCCCACAGGTCTGTTTTATCAGTCACCTTCTAGAAGGCCTGGTCTCCACAGTCACACTCGGAAGCACAAGGTTAGAACATCCCATTTAAACTTCGGGACACAATTCCACCCAGAGTGGGTGTCATCTACCACACAGAACTGAGACCGCAGAGAAGCTGTCAGCCCCTGTGGCCTTGAGACCTTCAAGTCCCAAGTCACTCCACTCAGGGTCAGGGCTAATTCCCCACAGTGTGACTGGAACACTCTGTGGCTCACAGAGCCCAGGGGCTACACATAGCACGGGCAGCCTCAATAAACGGTCCTTAATCACACAACCCAATGCCGCTAAAGCCAGGGCCTGAACGATCATCTTAAGGAGGAGACTGGGGTCCAGAGTGGCAAAGCAACTTCACACATCTTTCTCAGGGTTCAGCCAAAACAAGAGTCTGGGCAATTCCTCTCCTGCCTCTGTCTCCCACAGACATCAGACTCCTGCTTCCTTAGTCGTTCAATGCAGACTCACACAAGTGACTCTCCAGGGATCTTCTAGCCTTAAATCCCAGGCTGGGGCTATGCCATGAGTCCTCCTTGTTCTCAGGCATCCAGGTTCATGGACTGAGTGGCTACCAGGTTCTCTGGATCTCCAGCCTGCAGATGGGCACTGTGGGACTACCCAGCCCAATCCTATAAGCCAACCAGTAAGTCCCACCTATAATTTAGCATAAATATCCCATTGACTGTCACTTTGGGGAACCCAAATAAAAACTACTCATCTCAATATTCCATTTTACTGTAGCCTTGAGGCTGACCGTTTGGCACCAGCCTCTGTGACCACAACTTGGGGACACCTCTTGGTCACTTTCTGGGCCTGGTGCCTAATCAGTGGTGGGTCGGGCTCTTCCAGCCGACCCTGACACTTAGCTGCTCCCACTAAGGATCAAGCAGATGGCTGGGCTTTTGCTTCCCGATCAAACACAGGTTACGCCTCAGATCTAGGGTTACAGATGGTGGGTCGAACAGCTGTGGGGAACATGCCCTGCCTGGCATGACCTGTGGGCCAGTCAGATGCCTCCGGCACTGCTAAAGCCATTTCTGGAACTCCACACTGCTGCAGAGGGCTTGGGTCTAATGTGGAAGAGAAGGTGGCAGGGAAAAGAGCCAGAAGACAGAGCCACAAACTGGCCAGGGGGGGGGGGAGATGGGGAAAGAGCCAGGGCAGACTCCAGGTCTCTCCGACATGATGGTCACTGGAGTGGTGGTGTGCAGTGTCCCCATAGCTAGGAGCAATGACTCCATGATCTAGATGATCTAGGCTCAGGTCTCAGCAGTGCCCTGACCACCTGTGACTCCCTTGTGCCTTGGTTTCTTCATCACCTACAAAATAGAGTTATGGGGTTGGCATATGACTCAAGCCCGTGTGCCTGCTGTTCTCCAGGCCCCAATGGAACTGATGCTCAGTAAACTTGGACCTGGGTCCTACAGGAGGAATGTGCATCCCACCCCAGTCCCACTGAGAGAAGATGTTCATGCTTTAAGGGACTGTAGAGCAGAAAAATGGCTCAACAGATAAAGGTGCTTGTCTTCAAGTCTGATAGCTTGAGTTGGATCCCTAAGACCCCCATGGTGAAGTGTATTCTGACCTCTCTCTATATATATCCCTAAAATAAACAAATAAAATATAACAAAAAATTAAAAGATCATAGAGCTAAAAACGGACAAAACAGAACAGGGGGTCCCAAGACTGCGGCCGACACGGAGGTCCCTTAAGATCATTTAAAAAGGAACATGGGGGCGAAGACAAGGACACAGAAGAGTTTGGAGAGATAGTGGCAGAACACAGGGTCGTTCATGCTGATGCAATCTATGGGCCTGTGTACTCCAAGGGTCCTGGTGACACCACTGAGCCCTGAGCTACGGTGACACCAGGAGACCCACAGTGCCTGGAAGCCTTGGGGACCTCATGGCAACAAACTGGCCAGAGCTATGGGAGGAAGGGTGTGGCCCAGGCATGTGGCATGTCCCCTCTCCATCTAAAACACTCAGGGCAGAATGGTGAGGACACAGACACCGCTGGGCCAGCCATCAAGGAAATGAAAGGCAAGACATGGGACTCAGACTCCTCAAAAGTCAGTAACCCACAAGGACAAATGTGAGCCACCTGGCTTCCCTTCCAATGCTGCCCATGCCGTATGACAGCTATGGCCTGGACGGCATCCACTTTAAGCTCCCTTTGGCACTCATTATCTCCTCCTTAGGTCCCTGAGTAAGGCCTCAGACAAGAAGCAGGTCAGGGAGGCCAGCCCAGCTTCCCAGTAGTGACAACACAGCACTGTGTCCTTTACAACTGTCCCCGACACAGGGGTCTGTGGGCAGTGTCCCAGACCCAGCCTCCCCTACGGACTGCCCACCACAGATGCACATGGCGCAACACATGGTGAGTCTGGTAGACAACCAAATGGCCAGGTGAGCAGCCTGGAGGGGCAAGCGGAACAGGTGTGTGTGCTTCTCTTGTTCAAAGGACAGAGCAGAGACTCGGATTGCTCACAGGCCTGGGTTCTATCCAGATTCCAGAGGTCCTCTCTCCAGCCACTCGTGAGGGAACACAGAGTAGGGATGAGACGCTGTGGACAGGAGGTGTTCTACAGCTAGCGCTGGGGAACCAGGGACATAGTCCCAGCCAAGCTGCCAGCCCAGATGCATCTGGCTATGTCATTGCCCTCACAGGCAGCACACACCCGGCCTTAGCAGGGTGTTGCCAAAGGACTGAGTGACAGGGCAGGAGGGCTGAGTGCCACAGGACGGTGGAGACGAAGATCTCAGGCTTCCAACTCCTGGTGCGCTCACCCCCCTTGGAATACCAGGCCTTCTGGCAGAGAGGGTCAGTGGGGACAATGCCATGGGGCGCCCCATCTTCAGCCTCTCCCGGGAAAGAATTCTGCTCCCATCTTGGAGACCCTTCACAGTCTGCCAAGAGCCTGGACAGTAAACATGTCACGGTGAGACCAGCCTGCCAAGGCCACCGGGGCCAAGAATCACTTGCCTCAGGCTGTAAACAGTGGTCTCAGAGGCCCACTGGGGCTGGGAACTTGTGCTCTGCCTACCTACCCTGGAGGGGCAGTGATTATCTCAGCAGCCTGCAGCTCTTCCTTTCTCAAGAAGGAGCCAGGAGTCTGTGGGTCGAAGGCCAGGAGGACAGGAAAGCCAGTGGCAGAAGAGCTAAGAGGTGGCAGCCCCTCCAGGCCCATGCTTGACCAAAGGAAGTGGATCTCTTCATCAGCACCCTGACCCACTGCAGGCTTCCAACTGCATCTAAGACAGGCTGGGGTCCTGGCGAAGGGTGCCAGGCTTGATGAGGCCCCATTCAGTGATGGCAAGAAGCCTCTTCCTACCCACCCTCTGGTTTAAGTTTGGCTCCACACTCCTAAGCCACAGGCATCTCAGGAGGCAAAAGCAGACAGAACCCCAGATAAAACTGTCATGGGATACAGCCTGTGTTCACACATATCTCTAGGTCTCCCCACTACCCCTTTGGCTGCCTCAGAACCTTTGAATGTACTGTCTCTGACACCTTGACTGTTTCTCCCTCCCCACCCCTTTGCCTGCTCCTACCCGTTCATACCTGGGGTTGATGGTCCCCTCATGCAGGAGGTCCCCCCAAGATATCAGACACCTTTTCCTGTGTTTCCAGTGCTGCCCCCTCTCCTTCCAAGCACATACCCAGGTAGCAGACTTGTATCACGTGTGTAACCTTGTCCCTCACATTTGCTTGTCCCTCTGGAGGCTTACAGGGAGTGAGGACTGGCTTGCCTTTTGCTCAGCAGGTGTTTCCACAAGATAAGGACTTGTCCAACAAACGAATGAGTGACTCAGATGATCATGTCACCAGAGAATGGGTCCTTCACCTTTCCCAGTCTTAGCTTTGGCCCCTGGAGCTCCCTGCAGCGGTAGGGGACCCACCAGGAGACCAAGGAGGAAAACAGAAAGTAGAGTGGGGTGGGGGCGGCAGCCCAAGTGCACTTACTCCTGCTGGGCAGCCCTGGGCCAGCACTCTAGCCTCTCTGTGCTTCAGCTCTCTCATTTGTAATACGGAGGGGTGATGGTGGACAGCAGCATTCTGAGCTTCACGGACCGGATCGTGCACAGGAGGGACTGCTGTAAGAGACACGGGCACACGCCCAACAAGCAAGCCACCTTTCCAGAATGTTCCGTGGGGGCATCTCCGCAGAGTGCTCCTGCTGGGGGCTTCAACTGTCTGGATTATAAAACTCTAGGTCATAAGTTCCCCATCCCAGGCCCCATCTGATGCTCTATAGGAACAGGCTGGCTGTGGCTGGCTGGGTATGCCCACAGGCAGTTCTGATCAGAGTCACCGGAGAGCTGAAGTCACATGAACCCACCCTCTAGAAGCTCAGCCTGCTGACTGGGAACACCAGAGAGCCTGAGAAGTCAGCGGCTCACTGCAGCCCCCTTAAAAGACAGCACATGGCTTGTCCTCAAGAGGGGGGGGGCTGGCAGGCCAGATCTCCAACCACAGAGGTCACTTGATGTGCCAGGATACAGGGACCAGGAAGTCAGGGGCAACATGTGCTGGTTGCAAGGAAGCAGGTGTTATCCACAGCAGCCTGATGCATTTTGAAAAGGGTCCACAGTGTGGCCTTTGGTGCAGTAAGCCCATCCCCAGGTGGGAGGGGGAGTGAGAGGAGAGAGAGGGGGAGAGAGGGAGAGACATATGAATGTGGGAACCTGTACCCGAATGCAGCCACAGGGCGAGACCTGTCAGGCTGTCTGTCCATCAGCACTTAGTGGGGAGAGAACCACACTCACAATGAGTTGAAGACGTCAGGCATAAGGGTGGCAGCACCTAATTCACAGAAGGTCCAGAGCCAGGAGGCACATGTGTGGCCACCAGTGGTGGGGTGGGACCCAGATGGGGAGTGAAAGGCTGTGGTGAGGGCTGCTCAGCTCTGAGGCCATACGACTAATGCTACTTACTTTTGGTCTGTTTTGGGGTACCGGTGATGAACCAGGACTTCACTGTGCGTGGCACACACCCATACCTAGCAGCAGACACCGTAGCCTTGATCTGAACCTCATCCTAGAGCTTCAACGAAAATCCTTCTGACCCTGGGGCCCGGGATGCTTCATCTGCAAAGCACGGGGATCTCAGGTCCCTCCATGCTTCCTTCCCTGTGTCCCTTGACATGGAGCCTTAAGACAGGCCAGAAGCCTCCCAGCCAGGGCCTACGGCATGAGAGAGTGGTATCTGCCCAGAAAGCCACCTGGGTTGCCTCATCTTGGTTCTGACAGTCCCCATGACTGTCCTCAGTCTGAACTCTGACAGCTTCTGCCACAGCCTGGGACCATGCCCATAACAACCCACAGCTGCCCTTTGGCACATATGGACTATCCACTAGAGACTCCCATGTGTGGGATACCCAAGCAAGAGCCAGGCCTGGGGCCTCCCCCCAGGGCCATCAGAACAGGACATGGAAGACAGTTGGGCATGGACAGTGAGACCCTTAGCTAAGTGAGAATTCAGGGCTCAGGGGCCTCCCGGGCAGCCTCCCAAGAAGGACAGACCCTGCAACAGATGGGCCAGGGCCATGCTCCCGTGGGACATAGATGGACTAGAAAGGGAGGAAGAGAAAGAATGAGAGAGAAAAGGGGGAAGGAAAGGAGATGAGGTGTGTGTGGGGGGGACTGGAAGAGTGCAGGACATTGCCTTCAGGGCCTCCTCATAGGGCTGGGGTGCAGCCAGGAGGTGGAGGCAAGAGGGCCCTAGCTCTGGCCTTCTGTCAGCAGAGCCCTGGTTCCACTGTGGGCCCCAGAGCCCAGCGTCTCGACTGGGATGTGCCTGGCAAGACAGTGAAGGGCTCTGGGATTACTGGCCAGGCTCCTACTGCAGGCGGGCAAAGATGGGTAACTATGCCTCAGCTTGGCCTGTGAGATCAGGGGCCTCTTTAAAGAGAGGAGGACGATTTCATCCATGGGTCCTGGGGAGTAAAGGGAACTCATCAATGCTGGTGGCCCCATCATTATGGCAGGGTCCATGCTCTCTTGAGCTGGCCAAGAGCCCTCCTCATCCTCATACCTCCACCCAGCTGTGGCTCTGTGCCCAGGCCTTGGCTCACCAGCAGCCAGGCAGCTGCTCCCTGGCCTTGGGGACAGGCCCCTGGGAACAGTGCCACCACCGGGTGCAGAGCAGGGCGAGGCCCCATAGAGGATCGACACACAGTATGATCCCAGAGTGGGGACAAAGAGAGAAGGCTCTGTCTTAGGCAAGGGATAGCTGGCACCAACACCCCCCCCCAGGTCCCCAAACAGCCCTGCAAAGAAGCACCTCACACAACAGGCAACAGAGCCACCAATGATGTCCACACACCGTGACATCTAAGCTCGCTGTGGCCTCTGTTCTTCTCACTAGCACATATGCCAGAAGTTCCCTTTTCAGAAGCTAAGATCAAAACAAAACAAAAACAAACAAAAAAATCACTTAAAAAAGAATCTCTTCCCACCTGCAGACAGTTAGAAAAATATATCTAGGGAATTCTTTGACTCTGACTTTTTACTATGCGACTGGGTCTCACGACGTGGTGCAGGCTATCCTTGAACTTGAACTCTGTAGCCCAGGCTGGCCATGAACCCGGGGTCCTCCTGCCTTCACTATCTGAATAGTTGGAATGAGGCCTACTGCTAGGGTGTTCACAGAGCTCCGCATTCCTCATCTGGAAATCTTACAACCGAAAGGCTCAGAAGACTAAAACTGAAACAAAACCTCCAGAGTCTGTGGCTTCAAACCACAAAAGGACAGACACATGGCCAGCCACCTGCCCGCTCCGTCTCAAGTCCATACCACACACATCATATGCAGGAACCAATGTTTAGACCACAGGGTGGCTGCCCCTACTGGGGGCACAGTGGTAATGTACAAACAGGCTGTCAACCAATTCAGGCCTGGCAGTGGGACTACAATCCCAGCACTCAGGAAACTGAGGCAGGAGGATTAGCACAAGTTAAAGGGTAGCTTGGGAACTTAGTAAGACCATGTCTCCTGATGAAAAGAAAATGGTGGGCTGGGGCTCTCGTTCCATTGCAGAGTGCCTGTCTAGCAGACTGAGGCCAAGGGTTTCACCTCAATACTGCCCAGAGCAAACAAAAGCCCCAGTGGGTGTTTGGATAAACCCCTCTGGTTCTGAGGGTCCCAGGTCAGAGATAACAGCTCCACTGGGTGAAAAGAGATCGCATTCAATTCTTTCCAAATGTTGATTAGCAGCCAGAGACATCAAATTCATGGAACAGAGCAGCATGGCTGTGCTGGGGCTGGGGACCAGGACCTAATGAGGCTAGAGAATTCATCTGGAAAGACAGTCAGCGCTGGGGATGGGTAGGGACCACGAGGACACTTACTACCACTGGGCCAACTAGCATAGCTAGACCAGTCCAGGCCACATTACATGAGCTTTATCACAATCAAAATGTTGAGGTTTAGGCAACATGCCAGTCTGAGAGTCTCCTGAAGTAAGATTAAAAGTGGGACAAAGGTTGGGGAGTGTTGGCGCTCGCCTTTAATCCCAGCACGCAGGAGGCAGGTGGATCTCTGTAAGTTGGAGGCCAACAACCTGGTCTACAGAGTGAGTTCCAGAACAGCTAGGACTGTTACACAGAGGAACTCTGTCTCCCCTGACCCCCAAAAAAGGTGGGACAAAGAGTATACCTTTCTCTACACATAACCTTGTCAGCCAGCATGCTAAACCACACCGTACAAGAGTTACCTACCCCCACCAGGCCACAGTCCAGATGTTGAGATTTGGGGACAACTGTTCCAAGCTCAGGTTTTGCCCCATTGTGAACTGCTGTGTGACATGAGTGATGTCACACGACACCTCTGAGGAATGTCCGGAGATGGTGGGTACAGGCCACCACCCGGGAAGGAAATCACAGCCCTTAGATATTCGGCAAAACAGCTGGCTTACAGCAGTGGTACTGGAGCGCTGTAGGAGCCCACTGGGATAGAGATAAGCATAACATCCAAGATTCTCCTGAGAGGTCCCCGCAAGCCACATGGAGACGTACCATCAGCTTCTCAAAAAAAAAGTACCACTGCAGGGGAAAGAGAGACTGGTCCATTTGGAAGAAGCAGGTGGGGCAGAGGGTGACAGAGGTGTCTGGAGTGGGTGAGGGAGACAGTGGAGGAAGGCTGACAAGAGAGACAGGGAGGTGACAGCCCCTTGCTATTCTTACTTAGGGAGCGGAGAGAAGAGGTGAAGTCAGGGTCAGTTGGTGGCCCTGTCTTCAGGCGAGCAGTCAGATGCCTGCAGTGGCCACCCACACAGTCCCTGCCTGGTGCTAGGACCACTGATGTACGCTACACCCTGTTGTCCAGGCCACCAGCCTGGCATCTCCCCCTCTAAAGGGATCTGCAGGTCCCTGGAGCCCCCAAACACTCCCCAACCTAGGGTTGTGGGGACACAGTGTAACCTCTGAACAGAATGTCCCACTTCAGTCCCTTTTGGAGGCAGAGCTCCCAAACTTAGCCTTCACAGAGAAACACAGATGGAGGCGTAAACTCTGGTTCCCACCCAAGGCAGACTGACAGACACAGAAGTGGGGGAGAGTCTCCTTCCTCCACTTCGCCAATCCTCTGGGGTCAAGTAAACACAGCAGGCGTTCTGCTGTGTGCCCCTGGAGGGGTGTTCATGTTTGAACACCTCCCTCCTGCCAGGCTTCAGGTCAAAGCTCCAGCTGTCCCGGCTCACTCCACACAGCCCTGCCACCAACAGAAGGACTGCTTGTCCCAGCCAGGCTCCACCCAACAGGGGAAGCCACAGGAGACAGCCCTGGATGCCAGCCCAGGCTCCACGGCGCAGGCCAGGAACCACTCAACCGACGGGGGCACCACCGTATCTGCAGAGGTCAGACGTCCAGGGCGAGTGGGTACCACTGGGGAGACTGCAGCATGACCAAAGGCCCCGGGGAGCCGCCCAGGAGCCGTCAACATCTCCCCATGCAGCCTGCCCATGCATTACCGAGCCCAATCATAGCAGGTACAGGGATGTGGTGCCCGGTGGCTTACCTGGTAGTCAGCTGTCAACCACTTACAACCCTACTCACCCAGCCATCAGGGGGTCTACTTCCCTAACAGCCAGGAGAATGCGTCTTTTCTCCCCCTAGAACAGGAATCCTGGGCCAGAAACAGAAGCCCCTGCCTGCTCACAGAACAAGCTGCCACTAACAGCATCAAGAAACTGTCTGTAGCACACAGAGAGACAGCCACTTCACACCAGTTGACAAGCTGTACCTCTCCATCAGGAGGCTGAGGCAAAGCCCCAGGCTGCCCACCTCTGGGCTGCCCCACCTACCCCTACTGGACTGCAGAAAACACCCTACTGGCCAGTAGATTAGGGATCCTGTTCCAAGCTGAAACTGAACAGGGACCCACGAGTGGGGCCACTCCTGGTGGCCTGATACATGGAGTCTACTTAGGGACTCAGAAAGGCTGACACTACTGGCTACTATCGCCTATCTCTCAAAGAACAATCTGAAGAACTACCCAGACTGGGATTCCAGGCCCTAAGCTGGGATGACATCTGAAATCCAAATGCTTAATCCAAGCATTAAGCCTTCTCCGAGGGCCCGCAGTCCTCCACGGGTTGACCCCAGCATGATTCCAGCCCCTCTTGGCAACTGTTTTCCCATCTCGCTGGTTTTCCTACTTGACTCTTACGCCCAGGCCTTGTTCTCCTGTATGCACTAGGTGCTCAATAAACGACCAACTGTTTGTCAGAATCCGCAGAATGTAGATGGCTGGCCCAAGATCAAAGTCAGGCACCAGGGCTTGTGTGGGGCTCCCAGAGGACTCCCTTCCCCAGGACTTATCTGCAAGACTGCCATCTCCAAGTTCCCTGACACAATAGACACGCCCCAGCATGGCTAGAAGAAACCTAAGCCAGGCTGACCTTCAAATTCAGTTAAAAATGGATTTTGCTGATCCTAATAAAAGATCCATTTAGCTCCTGAATAAAGGAACAGATTCCTGGCAGCCCCACCCCGTCTAAACATGCCCTAAACCTGGGCTCCGGGGCTCCCTTGCAGGCCTAAGAGAGCTACAGAAAGCTGATCCCCCACCACTGTACTAAGGGGGTGTCTGTTCAGGGTGGCTGCTCAGGGCTCCTCAGGCCTGGCCACCAGCAGCTGGGAAGTGCAGGCTGTGTCCACCCACCAGGGAACAGCTCCAGGAAGCCTCTTCTGGAATCCAGAACTCTCTCCATGCTCCCTGTGGGCACAAGGAAACAGGCGCCAGCCACCCCCAGACATGGCTCCCTTTCTCTCTGGAGTTTAAACAAGTCTGGGGCAGTCACCACAGTGAGTCAAGAGCTCAGAAGCCCGTGAGCCCAGGGTCACAGGCCTCTTTGCCATTCCTCCAGGGGAGCCAGTGTTTACAAAATCCATGCAGGACCTTCCCCCATAGTCCCCTAAATCCAGACTAACACAGACAGGCAGAGAATGGAGGGCCTGCTGTCCCTGCCAGAGATGAGGTCAGCCTAATACCGTTCGCTCTCTTTTCATGGGTGATACTGATCCCAGAGCCTCCTTACGTAGCTGAACCACACTCCAGCCCCTCACTGGAGGATTCTAGGCAGGGGCTCCATCACCGAGCTGTTCCTCAGCCTCTCGGTGACAATTCCCAGGCAAGAGCTCTGTGGATAAGCTATAGCCCCCAGTCCTCTCTTCATATGTTTCCGTTGAGAGAGGGTCTTGTTAAGCTGCCAGGCCAAGCCTGAATTCACTCTACAGCCCAGGTTAGCCTGGAACTCCATCT
Source organism: Ondatra zibethicus (assembly GCA_004026605.1). Taxonomy (NCBI): domain Eukaryota; kingdom Metazoa; phylum Chordata; class Mammalia; order Rodentia; family Cricetidae; genus Ondatra; species Ondatra zibethicus. The sequence goes on from PVIU01006535.1 coordinate 25,652, forward strand.
AGCAATGAGGTGTTGCAATCCTCCTACCTCAGCCTCCCGAACAGTACAGTGATAGATCTGAGCCACCAAGTCCCTGACCTCCCTCCCAGGAGACCATCCTATTGCTACCTCCACTTCCTTCCCCAAATCTCAGAAACTCACTTGGCAGAGAGCCTGTCCTGCCCCAGGGTGACAGAGTGCTCCCCGACCCCAACGTTCTCCCTACATAGTCTTTAGTGTTTGCTGGGAACATTACTGTGTCAGGCACCAGGCACAGCAGATCCCTGGGGCTGGGGGCGTGGAGGGAGGCGGATCACATACACCCAACATTGGTGTGACAGATTCATCTAAAGCTGAACCAGACTGTGTCCAAAGGGATGGAACAAGGGACCTCGGGACAAGAGAAACAGCTGCCAGCAGAGAAACAGCTACCAGCCAGGTGTAGAGGCACACACCTGTAATTCAGGCCACTACCTGGGAGGGGGCAAAGTCTTAGCAGGGCTCAAGGTCAGCCTGAGCTACAGTGCAAGTTCAGGCCATAGGGAGCTATATAATGAGTCTCAACAACAAATTTGCTGTTAAAAGTTTTAAAATAGGGGCTGGAGAGATGGCTCCGTGGTTAAGAGCACTGACTGCTCTTCCAGAGGACCCAGTTTCAATTCCCAGAAACCACATGGAGTTCACAACTGTAACCCCAGTTTCAGAGGATCTGGTACCCTCTCTCTCTCACACACACACATACACACACACACGTGAAACACTAATGCACATAAAACAAACAAGTTTAAAAATAAGAGAGCAAAAGCACTGGAGAAAGAGACAGAGTAACATCTAAGCCGGCTTTCTAAGCGGTGGCGCTGAGCCCTGGAGCTGTTCCGATGACCAGCTGGAGAAGCTCAGGAGGTTCACTTTGGCCACAGGGAGCTGTGCAGCAATGGACAAGCACACTCACGCTGTGCACACTCGGCCTTCTGGCTTCCGCAAGGGGCTTCCCATCACATGCTCCACAGGCTGGTAAAGAAACAGAGGGAAGCATGCCAGCTCACGCGCTGGATGCTTGACTCTAGACAAGCAACTTGGCTGCTCTGAGAACCTGTGAGGCCCCTCCTAGCTCTCACTCCTCTCCCAGGCCACATCTCTGGTAAGGTTCTGGCCTGTTTGCCTCTCTCCTCTCCTGCCAACTCCTACCTTAAGACCTGCTCTGAACACACAATAGCTTCTTATTGCTCAAGTGAATGGAACAAGGCCCTCTGTATATTAAAAACAAACAAGCAAAGACAAACCATCTGGACTAGAGAGATGGCTCAGCAATTAAGAGTGTTGATTACTCTTGCAGAGGACCTGAATTTGGTTCTCAGCACCCACATTAGAGAGCATACAACCTCATGTGACTCCAGTTCCAGGAATATCTGACACCCTCTTGTGGCCTCCATGGGCACTGCACTCACATGCACATACTCATACATGCATATATATATATATATATATATATTTTTTTTAAATAAATCTTTTATTAAAATGTGAAATCTCAGAAGCCTAAACCAGAAACTCCATCAGTGTATTCTTCCTATCCATATACGCACAGAGACCCCACATGGCACCTGGATGTCACTAGGCAGGCCTGTCCACTGGTGTGCTAGAAAATCCAGGACCAGCCAGAGGCCAACAGAACTGGGTACCAGTCATATACTCTTAATAAGTGGGCTCTTCCTTGACAAGTGAGGTAGAACTCAGACCCACACACATTCACATGTAAACACACACAAACAGACAAAGGCATAGGCATACACACAGAGGGACAGACACACGTGCAGAGACACATACATATACACAGACATACCCACTCACTCACACACCACTGCCTATATAACCGGGGGTCCTGATCTTCATCTGCAGGCAATACTGATGTTGCCAGCCCATCTGTGCAATGCGGCGACAGAAGGGGTCACCAGGGTCAGGTGAGAACGAGGGGCAGGGTCACAGATCTCCCTGTATCTTCTCTCACACGGGACTCTACACTAAGCGAGATGGAAAGTTTTGGAGGAAGTCGAGTGTTTGCCAGGACTCGGCTGGCCTCTGTGGCTACTCCCCAGGATAAAGGCCCCTGTGCAGGATGGAATGAATGGGAGCTAAGAGCTGAGCTGATGGAGAACTACAGTTAGCATTCAATAATATCTTACTCTTAAAGGACATTTTTATGAGACAACTTTGGGGCTTTCTTTTCTGTTGTTGCTGTTTATTTATTTTCTATGTGCATTGGTGTTTTGCCTCATGTATGCCTGGATGAAGGTGTCGGGTCCCCTGGAACTGGAGTTACAGACAGCTGTGAGCTGCGATGTGGGTGCTGGTAGTTATCCAAGGTCCTCTGGAAGAGCAGCCAGTGATCTTAACCACTGAGCTATCTCTCCAGCTCCAAAGCTGGGGTTTTCTAACTTTGCTGCGGAGGTCTGAACAGCCTAGCTCATCTGAAGCACAGCTCTGGGCACACCACATCCAGAGGGTTCCCCAGGCTCAGCTGAGCAGCACACCCAGGCCATCAGTCACCTCCCCTGGCACCCACTGCCTGAGAAACAGGGGCCGGTCAGTGTGCCTGCGAGGCCAGCTGGCCAGAGCTACAGTAGAGGGCAGGCTCCTGCAGAGCCAGCAGATCTGGAAAGTCGGATGTCATCATGGGTGTCTTGGTGACCAGGACTACTATGAAAGTGGGGCACCTGGGAACACCTGATCCAGCTATGAGACCTCTGACAGAGTTTCTCTTTCTGGCCTACACATCACCTCAGGACATGGGCATCACCGTTATTGCTGCTGTATAGTTCCGAAACGACAGCACAGAGAAGGTGAGCAACTGGCTAAAGAACACACAGCGAGCAAGGACAAGGCTCAGACTGGAGCCAAGCATCATACTCTACAGCCCACGGCTTCAGAAAGGCAGCTGTGACATTAGGCAGAAAGTTCCAGGGCACATGATGTCCAGCATCAACCCAGTGCCACGCTCACATGTATGTATCCATGTATGGATGCTCCTAGAGGCAAGCACAGCTGGAAGCAGTTCTGGTTGGGGGGGGTCATTTTTCGGACTGCCTTTCTTTCCTTAGACTCTGTTTTCAGTGTGAATACATTCATATCTATAACCCTGTCCCACTCTGCACCTGGCCTGGACATCAGAGGCTACCAGGCATTGAGTTATCAGGGCTCAGGATGACAGCACCCAGATTCCCTCTCAGCAGGGCAGAGAAGGCTCTGAAGATGCTATGAGGGAAACTGGGGATGGTGTGAATAGAATGGTGTGGCCAGGACGGTGTGAACAGGACAGTATGAACAGGACAGCATGAATAGGACAGTGCGAACAGGACATGAACAGGGTGGTGTGAATAGGATGGTGTGAGCAGGGCGGTGTGAATAGGGCGGTGTGGATAGGGCAGTGTGGATAGGACAGCATGAATAGGATAGTGTGAACCGGACGGTGTGAATAGTGTGGCCTCCAAGCTGTAAGGCTGGATGGTAGCCTGGATGTCCCTCCTCTGTTCCTTTCTGATATTCCTACAACAACAATAGAAGAACACAGCTGGTTACTAACTGGACATGGGGCTTCTGATATCAGAAATGGCTCTAAGTACTGTTCATGCATTTACTAACTCAACCCCTTCCTGAGGCATTTACAGATGAAGACACTAAGAAACAAAGAAGGAAAGCTGCTTGCACACCACCCCTCAGCTTAGGAGTGCTGTAGCATGGATTTTTGTTTGCTTGGATTTACTTTTATTTTGTGTACATGAGTATTTTGCTCCCGTGTGTGTATATGTACACCGTAAATGTGCAGTTCTCGAGGAAGCCAGAAGAGGGCGCCGCTGAATCCCCGGGAATTGGAATCACAGCCACTGTGTGCTGTGTGAGAACCAAACCAGGGTCCTCAGGAAGGAAGAACAGCCAATGCTCTTAATCACTGAGCTATTTCTCAAACTCCTGGAGCTTATTTGTCACCATTAAAATGAAGAAGTTTCAAATTTTTCACTGGGAGCTGGGGAGAGAGACCAGATGGCAAAGTGCTTGCTATGCAAGCCTGAGGACCTGAGTTCGGATCCCCAGTGCCCATCTGAGAGCCACTGTCAGCAGTACACACCTGACCTAGGGCTGGGAGGGAGGCAGAAACAGGAGGCTTCCTGCAGCTCCCCGGCCAGCTAGTGTAGCTGAATCAGTGAGTCCCCTCCCCACCCCGGCAGAGAGTAAGGCAGCAGGTGTTGGAGGAAGGCCATAGTAGATATTGACCTATGGCCTCTATATGCACATGCGTACACCCAAACACATGTACACATACATACACACTCATACACACAAATCATCTGTTGACAGACAGGCTTGAACGTGAGAAAGAACATCAGCCATGCAGACCACAGCGTGTTAAACTAGGCCTTAAGACCTGAAGTCCCGCCTGCAGTTGCTCTGCTTCTCATGCCTACGGGCAGAAAGGGGGCAGGGCAGCCTCTGTGAAAATCAATCCAGCTCAGCAGTTCCTCAAGAGGTAAAGCCCATGGGCTGAAGAGATGGCTCAGAGGTTAAGAGCACTGGCTGCTCTGTCAGAGGACCCAGGTTCAGTTCCCAGCACCCACATTGATACCTTACAACATCTGTAACTCCAGATGCCTATCTGGCCTTTGTGGGCGCCAGACATGTGGGCACAAACATACATGAAGAAAAAACACTTGTGCACATAAAATAAAATAAGTCTAAAAATAACTTTTTAAAGAAAAAAATAAGAGAGTGACTGAGGAAGGCCTTAACACTAACCTCTGCTCCCCACACATTCACACGCCACACACGCGGTGAGGGCTACTACCTTCCTTAACTAGATAAAGTGCTAAAGCTCCCCCCATAAAAGACAGGGCACCCTCCCTTGGCCAAATAGCCAAGGATGTGATTTAGAATCCCTGATCCTCTGGAGAGTCTGAGTGACAGGTTTATGACAGTGCACCTGGGGGTCAAACACGGGGCTTTATACGGGATGAGTGAGCACTCTCCCAACTGGGCCACATTCCCAGGTCCGAGAGAGGACATTTTGATCTTTCCAGCACCATGAGGAAGGTCAGATGTGAACCACTGCCCCAGTGGAGGGTTTGGCAAAGTTCTGGTGTGTTCACAACTGTCTCTTCCTAGCTCATCAAGATGGAGCAGGAACGGTCTCATTGTAAATTTGGAAACATGTTCCATGTCCAAAGAGGATTGCTCAAAAAACTTCAGAGAGGCACAATTTCTAAAATGTAAACTTCCTGAGAGATTAATAAAACTTACAAACCTCCAGCTGGGGTGATAAGAAAGGAGGAGGCAGCAGCAGTCCCCAAGACTGGAATGAGAGGAGTCATCACCACAGAACCCACAGATGGCACAGGCGCATGAGGGGAGGGCAGATGAGTTACACCAAGAAGACCAGACCACACAGACATAGCACACACATTCAGAAAGTAGAAATGAACAAAGCTGGCCCAAGAAGACATGCAGCTCACAGGAGGACAAATGGACGGACACACATATGTATGGGGACACACACACACACACACACACGCTCCACATGAAGACAATCAGCCACCTCCTCATCTGTGATGCAGGAACTGGGTGCATGGCTGCAGAGGGTTCTTCCACATGAGCCTGGGCAAGCAGGTCCTGGCAGCTGTGCCTTGAAGACTCTGTATTTGCTGTGTCTTTTAAAGGCACATTTCATGCCATCTTTATTGTTTTCTTCCCCTACCCTCCCATCTTCGCTAAGACTTTGATCTTGCTAATTGCGGTTTTGCCAACGGCAGTGCTTTTCAGGAACTCCATTCCCAGGCTGCCAAGAAGTCGGAAGAAGAGGCGACAGAGGATGGGCACTGGCAACTCTGTTTCAGCTGCGCTCTACGTGGTTGGCCAAACAGGCTGACATGCATGGGTCAAGAGCTGTGACCACCAATGCCTAACGAATGAGTAGTTACCAGCAAACATGAAAACAGTGCTTACGGCCAAGTGCCAAGGTCAGTCAGTAGGTAGGGGCTGAAGGGGTTAGCAGATACTCCCAGAGCAGGAAAACAGGGAGGAGAAGAGCTGGACAGTGGGGACAGCCAGAAGCTCAAGGAACAAGAGGAGTCAGCTGCTGAAGTATATGCAAAACAGGGGTCCCACCCTGTGAGTCTAATAGCATCTACTAACCAAAAAAATCAGAATGTGTCTATATGCCAGACCTCGCACTGGGTTCTGAAAGTTAGAAATATCCATGAGAGTGGGAAATAGTGGCTCTCACCTATAATCCCAGTATTAGAGATACTGAGGCAGGAGGATTTCCATGAGTTCAAGTCCAACCTGGGCCACTGAGGGAGACTAGCTCAATAAAAAAGAAAAAAGAAAAAGCAAGAAATGTGTGGGGGCCGGGCAGTGGTGGCGCACACCTTTAATCCCAGCACTCAGGAGGCAGAGGCAGGTGGATCTCTGTGAGTTCGAGGTCAGTCTGGTCTACAAGAGCTAGTTCCAGGACAGGCTCCAAAGCCACAGAGAAACCCTGTCTCAGAAAACAACAACAACAACAAAAAAATGTGTGGGGATGGGTACAGTGCTAAGGACCATGGGTCTCTATAAATTCTTGTGTCTGTTTTTTAAGATTTATTTTATTATTTACATGTGTGTCTGTGTGTATGTATATACTTGTGGGTGGGTGGGCACCAGAAGAGGCCAGAAGAGGGCATCAGATCCCATCCCTTGGAACTGGAGTTACAAGTGGCTGTGAGCCACCTAATGGGCTGCTGGGCACTGACATTGAGAGAAACAATTAATAAATGGGACCACCTGAAAAGCTTCTGTAAAGCAAAGGACACGGTCAACAAGACAAAACAACAGCCTACAGAATGGGAAAAGATCTTCACTAACCCCACATCAGACAGAAGTCTGATCTCCAAAATATACAAAGAACTCAG
>PVIU01006535.1:32665-100829 GCA_004026605.1 Ondatra zibethicus
AGGAAATGTTCAACATCCTTAGTCATCAGAGAAATGCAAATCAAAACAACTCTGAGATTCCATCTTACACCTGTAAGAATGGCCAAGATCAAAAACACTGATGACAACTTATGCTGGAGAGGTTGTGGGGAAAAGGGAACACTTCTGCATTGCTGGTGGGAGTGCAAGCTGGTACAACCCCTTTGGATGTCAGTGTGGCGATTTCTCAGAAAATTAGGAAACAACCTTCCTCAAGACCCAGTAATACCACTTTTAGGTATATATCCAAAGGATGCTCAATCGTGCCACAAGGACATGTGCTCAACTATGCTCACAGCAGCTTTGTTTGTCATAGCCAGAACCTGGAAACAATCTAAATGCCCCTCAACCAACTGGATAAGGAAAATGTGGTACATTTACACAATGGAGTACTACACAGCAGAAAAAAATAATGACAGCTTGAATTTTGCAGGAAAATGGATGGAGCTAGAAAACATCATTTTGAGTGAAGTAACCCAGACCCAGAAAGACAATTATCACATGTACTCACTCATAGGTGGTTTTTAAACGTAAGGCAAAGAAAGCTAGCCTACAAACCACAATCCCAGAGAACCTAGACAACAATGCGGACACTGAGAGACTTACATAGATCTAATCTACGTGGGAAGTAGAAAGTATAAAAAGACAAGATCTCCTGAGTAAACTGGGAGCATGGGGACCTTGGGGGAGGGTTGAAGAGGGGAGGGAGAGGCAGGGAGGGGAGCAGAGAAAAATGTAGAGCTCAATAAATATCATGGAAAAAAACTCAAAAAAAAGGGCTCACATCCTCTGAGAGAGCAGCAAATGCCCTTCACCGAGTCATCTCTCCAGCCCAACTCCTGATTCCTTTTTGCCCCTTTCCATCCCTTCTATGTGGGAAGGTCAACAGTCACACCCAGTGGGGGATCTGAACTCCTAAGTCTTGACCTCCAAGTGCCCCACTTCCCACATCCCCTCTGGCTCCTTGGATCATGGCAGGGTACAGAAGCTGTGCCTTCAGGCGATAGCTTCCAACTGTAATGGAGCCCAAGGACAGGAGGGACAAAGTGTACTGACCAGTTTTACCCCAACTTGACCCAAGCTAGGGTCACAGGAGAGGAGGGAGCCTCAATTAAGTAAATGTCTCCATAAGATCAGGCTGTAGGCAAACCTATAGGGCATTTTCTTAATTAGTGATTGATGGGGGAGGGTCCATCCCTCAGTTGGTAGTTCTGGATTCTATAAGAAAGTGGGCTGAGCAAGCCAGTAAGCCGCACCCGCATCAGCTCCTGCCTCCAGGCTCCAGCCCTGTGTGAGTTCCTGAAGTGATGGATTACTATGTGGAAGTGTCAGCCAAGTAAACCCTTTTCTCCTCCAGTTGCTTTGGGCCATGGTGTTTCAACACAGCAATAGGAACCCAAAGGAGGCTAATAGAGCCCTGGGCTACAAACAATGTCCAAAGTCCTCCACAGACAGACAGCAGATGTATTGGCATTCTGACCACTATGCAACATCAGGACCTTCCCTGGGAGCCAGTACCTGAGTGCTCCTTTGTCCCTTAGATGGCACTGAAACCCAGAGACAGGCCAATGGAGGCTCTGGTCCCAGGTGCCCTGGTTGCCACCAACTGACTGTTCCTTGAGAACAGGGTCATGGACTTCCTGTCCCTGCTTCCTATGTCTGTCTCCTGTTCTGGCCACTCTGGCCTTTGTTAGCAGCATCACCTGCTTTATGTCCCAGCCCTGGGAAGTGGGTCTTGTGAGTGTCCTGGTGTGGGAGTGAGAAGACAGAAGCTAAAGAACACAGCAGGGAGCAGGGCATCAGCCCCTGGCTGTATATAGCAATTGGCACCATACCACCTGCAGCCTCAGTTTCCCCTCTGGATCACAAACAGCAAGTGCCAGCATCACCCTTCATGGCAATCCTGATGCAGATGGGTGATGATGGAGTCAGGTAACAGGAAGCTGGGAGGGTTTTTACAGGAAAGCGTGAGGCAAGAAGGGCCACCCTATGCCCCTCCTCACACTGATCCTCTAGGGTCCTGTGTACAGTCTATAGCCACCTCCATCAGGGGGTGGGAGTCACTACCCCAGCCTTAGCCATGTGCTGCCTACAGCTGCTGATGCGGCATTCCACTGTCCTGGTTAAAGGCCTGGCACAGGGCAGCCTGAATCACAAGGGATCAGTCATGCCCCTTGGGGCTCAGAGCCCCTGGTCCCTACAGACCACAGAGCAAGCCTGCCAGCTGGCCTACTCCCTGCTACCCAGCATAGTTGCAGGTGACAGAGGCAGCTGCTCCCCAAAGGTATGTGCGGTGATATTTTGTTTGGGCTGTCACAAAGCTTGTCTGAAGATCAGAGTGCAGAGCTACCCACACTAGTTAGCCATAGAGGCCAGGCAGGGGTGGCATACACTTTTAATCCCAGCACTAGGGAGATGGACGCAGATGGAGCTTTGTGAGTTCAAGGCCACCCTGAGCTACACAAAACTGTTTCTCAAAGAGAAACAGAGCTCACACCTTTGATCCCAGCACTTGGGAGTCCTGGGCCTTTAATCCCAGCACTGGGGAGGTGGAGACAGGATGATATGGCTGGGTGGAGAGAGGAATATAAGGTGGGAGGAGACAGGAGCTCAGCATTCAGTCTGAGGACTTGAGGAGGCAGGGTAACCCATTCGGTCTGACGATTTCGTAGAGGTAAGAATTAGCGGTTGCTGCTCTGCTCTCTGATCTTCAGCTCTCACCCCCTAATATCTGACTCTGGATTTTTATTATTAAGACCAATTAGAACTCATGCTACAGGTGTGGCCTGGCAGAGTCTCTGCATCAACCTCAGAATGGCCTGGCTCTGATGGCACTTGGCCTTGTCAGTCACCACAAGGTCATTCTGAAGAGGACCAATTTCCTCATAAACTTACCCACTCAAGACACTTGTCCCTAACACAGTCCTGTCCACATCCCACACACTGAGGTCATACTGGGAACACTTCCGCTGCTTCACTGAAGTCCCCGCCTGGGCACCACAGCTTCCAACTCTGCTTTACCAGACACTGTGAAGCTGCCACCTACAGCTGCCACCCACCTCTGCTGACTCATGCTGGCACAGACCTCCCAGCACAGAGCCTCCATCCACCCACCCAGTGACAGTAAGTGGCCAGTGGGGCCCAGACAGTTAGCCCAAACTGAAGGAACTGGAAACCATTCCCCCAGAACCCACCAACCAAAGCCACATCTGCCCCCAACATTTGTAGCCAGGACGAGGGCTGGCTCAAAGAGTACGTAAAGAAGAGGGAATAGCAGAGCCGAGCCCCCCCCACACAAGGGTCTGCAGTGAGGCTGACAACAAGGTTCTGGAGTGTGCTGCTCCCAACATGAAGGTACCCAAGGCAAAGCCCAATGCCCCAGGACACTCCATGTCACTAGAGAAACATCGACGTACTCTCAACTCCCACAGGAATGAGGTCATTTGGGTCTGTCTCCAGAGAGGCCCTCTCCAGTGGAGCTCACACGACCAAAGGTACAAAGTTGGACGGCTGGGCCCTGGTGGATGGGTGCCCGCTGGCCATGCCAGGGCTAGGACTACTACAGAAGCAGGTTTCACCCTGCCACCTACGGCCAGAAGCCACATGCAACTGTACAGATGTGCTCTGAGGGTCTAGGCCAGTGGTTCTCAACCTGTAGGCTGCGACTCCTTTGGGGGTCAAATGACCCTTCCACAGGGGTCACCTAAGACCATCAGAAAGCACAGATATTTACATTACAATTAATAACAATAGTAAAATTACAGTTATGAAGTAGCAATGAAAATGTCTTTGGTGGTTGGGGGTCACCACAACATAACAAACTGTATTGGTTAAGGGTCACAGCATCAGGAAGATTGAGAATCACTGGTCTAGGCCCTGCTGTTCCCAGAACCCCTGGATGTTACATGATCAGATAGGAGGGAAAGCAACATAGAACCATGACATGGAATCTTCCAGAAGGACCTGCAACAAGGGGAGTCTTAGAGTAGGAGCCTTAACCAGTCAGATGTGACCCACAAATTACCCTAAGGGTGTCAAGCTGCCCTGGGCTCCCTATGAGTCTCTGGTCTCTCCGGGCTTGATGCTAGGATGAAGGCCAAGATCCCTGAGTCCCATGCCCAGGTCCTGTCTTGTTGGAGGTCTGAAGAGTATGGTCCCCTATAGCCCCCCCAGAGGGTCTGGTGGGTTTGAGGGGCTCACTATATGGGGTCGGCATACTGACCCTGCTGCTGTTCTGTCTGGAGCAGTGGTTCTCCGTCTTCCTAATGCTGCAACCCTTTAAGACAGTTCCTCATGTTGTGCTGACCCCCCAAATTATTTCGCTGCTACTTCATAACTAATTTTGCTACTGTTACGATTCATAACGTAAACACCTGCTATGCAGGATGGTCTTAGGCGACCCTTGGGAAAGGGTTTTTCAACCACCAAAGGGGTCACACCCCATAGGTTGAGAACTGTTGATCTAGAAGCCGGTAGACAGTGGCTGACTGTAGACTCTTCTAAATCCAGGCTGGGAAGGGAGAAACCAGGCCCCAGCTTCTGCCAAGCCCCTGTATGTACCACCTGTCCCTAGGACACAGGATATGCCTGTTGGTGACCCTACTCCAGCCTTGCCTGCCCTGTTAGTCCTGAAAAGTCTTAGGTTCCTCAACCTGGTCCTCCAACCTGCTAAGTGGCAAAGACCCCCACTGCCACAGGACGTCCGCCATCCACAGCATCCCTGCATGGCCAGAGGAGGGAAAGGCAGTGTGTGTGTTGGGGGACGGGGGGCAGACTTATCACATCAGCGGACAGCAAGGGGAGCCCAGACAGGGACATAGTGGACAGCAGGGAGGATGGGACGGAAGATCAGAGGCAGCTGGACACATGGTCCCTCCTCCAAGTGCACCATCCCCAACCTATGTCTCCTAGAACATAGTACACACCTCTGCCCCTCAGAGAAGAACAGGGCTTTGGTAAGTGCCACTCCTAGAGTTCTGATCCCAGAAGGTGAAGCCTTCTCTATATTCCTCACTATACATGCCCATTTTACAGAGGGAGAAAACTGAGACCTGGGTGGACAGGGATCCTTCCTGCAGGCACTGCAAGTGCTGGGGCTAGATCCCAGGGTTCCCAGTGCTTGTGTCTCTGAGGGCAGAATCTGTGTGAAGCTGGGGACTGAGGAGAGGGCAGGTCCCTGGCACAGCACTGTCACACACGGTCCATCAGCTTGTGTGACAGAGAAGTCATCAACAAAGTGCACATAAGTTGAGACTTGTGGGTCCTTACAGCATAAGTTGTTCTGACCTGACTGGGTCATCCTTCAAGAGACAGAATGTCAGTACCTAGGTTGCAGCACTGCAGAGCAATTTAAATCAATTTAGTGTGTGTGTGTGCACGCACGCGCACGCCACATGTATGTATGGGAATGGGAGCCTGGAGAATAACTCTGTGGAGGCAGTGACTTCTCTCCCACTTTACATGCATTAGGGTCCCGGGGATTGAACTCAGGTTCCATGGCTTGCGCAGCAAACACCTTTACCTACTGAGCCATTTTGTTGGCCATGTGCAGTGAACTTCAAACCCAACCCTTCAGAGGTCAGGCTACCATCCTTAGCCCCACAGCAGGGCGCCCACACATGGCCTCACCTTCCTTAGCCCAGGACTGTCCTGGACACCAGTCCTACAGCTGTGACAGATGGGGAAACCGAGTAACAGTCACGTGGCAGAGTAGAGGCTCCTTCATACCACCCCATGAGTGTCCTACACAGGTAATGCAGGAAACAGAAAGCAAATTCCAAAATGCTCTTCTCTAAGGACAGACGTCTTGTCCTTCTCCACATCCAGCCCGGGCACAGATGTGAGGGACAAAGGGACTCAGGATGTGGGCTCCTCCACAGCCATGAAGACACAACCCGAGTTACCATCGCCAGGTCTGCCAGGGATTCTCCCTGCAGTATGAACCTCTCCAGGGCAAGGTCCCAAAAGAGCTGAGCAGACGTGAAGCATGCAGCCGTACAAATGCTCCCGGCCTCCAGCCCTGCCCTCTTCCCCACCCTGCTTCCAGGGAAGGCTCAGTTTTTAAGACCTTTTGCCTCCACTTCCTCTTTCTCAGTAGGCTCCAATCTCCTCTAGGTTTAGCATAAGGCATCTGGAAAATTTATTCTTCTGAGCAGAAGGCTCCCACGCCGGCAAGGAAACCTAGACACCCCCTTGAAAGGGGGGCAGTCAGGGTTCAGAGAGGCCCACAGCCCAGCTGCCCAGCTGCTGCCAAGAAGAAGATGCCAGCACCGTCTGACACCTTCCAGAAAGAGCCTAAGCTGGTATCCCCAGGGCCTGAGACAAACGGTGATGGCCAGGGCCTCCCTGCAGAGCGGGAAGCTGGTGATGGCAGTGTGCCAAGAAGCAGGGGACAGGTGTGCGGCCGCCCTGACAGAGCTCTGCAGACCTGTGATGTGCTCAGATGAGAAGCACGGTGACAACCAGACGTGGGAGCTTGGCCAGGTGACTCCTGGCAACAGGCCAGGGTACAGTAGGTACCAAACTGCAGGCTCCATTAGTCGGTGCTGCCCACAGTGCCTGGGAGAGGACAAGGTGGTCTCAGGGCAGGCACCTTCTCACAGATGGGCACAGAAGATGGGAGTCAGCCAACGACAATACCTGGCCATGTGGGGTACCACTTTATTGGTCAGGCAGAAAAAAGTGGGGAGATGACAGAGACAGCAGGGTTCCTCTCACAAGGGCTTTCTGAGCCTCCGCCCCTAAGTGCAAGTGGCTGTGTGGGGTAGGACGGCACATACCAAGTGAAGAGCCACTGGCCCTCCAGAAATGGCCACCTTCATAGCAGAAGGACAAAGGGGACAGAGGGCAGGGCAGGGTAGAAAGAGGGACAGATTCCAGAGTAGATGCCCAGGCCCAATGTTTACCTTGCAGGAACCTGCTGAATGACCATGGGCAAGTTATTTAACCTCTCTGGGCTTCTTTCCAACCTAAGAAAGCACGGGGTTTAGAACCTCCATAGGGGCATTTAAAAGATATAGTCACCATGGATATAGGAAGCACAGCAACCTGGAAGTCAGCTCCTCATGAGACTGTCCCCAAACTTACCTTACTATCTGGCCATCCTACCACTTATTCAGACAGGACAGACTGGGGGCAGAGGCAGCCATTCACAGCAACAGACAGCAACAAGGCATGCTGGGAGGTGGGGGAGCCACACTCTGACTCAGCCATCGCAAAGCAACACCATCACTCAACTGTGGAAACCAAGGCTCAGAGAGGTCAAGGGTCAGACCCAAGGTCACACAGCCCCCTCCTTATAGAATGACTTAGGCCAGGTCTATCTTAAGGCAAACTTGGGGTCTTTTCATAGTTCTCATTGGATAGGGGATAGGGATGCCAAGCCTAGAGAGGGCCCTCACTGGCCCAACCTAGCCACTGCCAACCCATGCAGCAACCAGGGCGGTATGGCCTGCAGGACACCAAGCTCTAGAAGACCAAAAGACGGGGGTGGGGGTCCACCGCCAGCATCCCAACTAGAGAATAACCGGTACCATCTCCTTTCCATCCCTTCCCTGACTTCTGAGACACATCATTTTTTCAGACGTTTCAAGTTGATTCACTTGAAGGAGCACCTACCAAGGTTCCAAAATTCCAGAAGGTTCTGGAACATGCCATGTCCCCACCGAGTGGGTCCCTCGGCCCTTACAAGGCTCTCCTAATTCACACAGAAAGAAAGGGAGGCTCAGGGACCCCGGGGGAGGGGGCAGGGGCAGCTCAGGAAGCCAGCCTGGGGCCAAGGGAGAAGCCTATGCTCCAGTCCTGACAGCCTAGCAGCCTGGCCCTCTGCACAGCCTCCACTTGTCTCTGCACTGCACCCAGTTTGGCTGATGGCCTCACGGCTCCCAGCGCTGCGGGGAAACAGCCTTTTGGACCTTCTGTGCCTGTTCCTCCCCAGGGACACTGCAGGCTGTGCCTGCCACCGGATACCAGCATCTGGAACAGTGCCTGGTTCAGAGTAGGCGCTCTATAAATATTTGTGGGATAAATGGGAAGAACAGGAGCGCAGAGGAAGGGCAGAGGGCAGAGGGCTCCTTTCCGGCATCCTCAGACCCTGGGAGCTGAATGACTCCTCCTTCCCCCCCATCGCTATAGTGGAGTCTGAGACAAGCCTGCCCCCCCCCCACTGCAGCACAGGCCTAACTGCAGACACATCCCTGCCCCTTCCATACCTTGATTCAAGCTACCCTTCAGCACAGAGGACAAGCTCTTACTCCCTGTAAAGGCTATCAGATCTGGTACTTTCTGTCCCTCATCTCCAGCAGGCTCTCCCTAACTCCCAGGGCTCCAGGGTTCTCCCTGTCTCTGTACTTTTTGCTACTTTACGGTGTTCCAGTGAGTCTCAGGCAAACTGCTGGAGCAGGGCCCAGGGGGTCGGGGAGGTCCTGAGCTCAGGCTGGAACCCCCCAGCCACCTGCTGGCTGTGAGAGTATGGGACTCACCTGAGTCTTAGTGTGGGGAGTAAGAAGGCTCATGGGACAATGGAGGGCCAAGGACAGGGCAAAAGTTGACTGGATGCTCAGCTGAGCCCCCAGGTTGGACACGGGAGGGAGCTGTGCGCCACACTGACTGCTCTTACTTCCCACCCCTGCTGTCCTGATTATTTGGGTTCCTGTACAGAGGTCAAGTTAGCATCAAGTAGGCACCCCTCAGAGAAAATTCCACGCCCCCAGTGAGCGTCAACCACCCACACAGCGCCACTGCAAACTTCCAAGAGGCACCGGCTTGGGGCGGTGGCCCTTACTCAGAACTGCCCTGTGCCTTCTGCCCAAACAGAGGGGTGCCAGGAACAGCCTCAACACAGTGAGCTTGGCCTGGCGACATTCAAATGCCCCCCATTAGTTTAATTATCAAAACGTCCCTACAAACCATGTGGCCCGTATTCCTACTTCTCAGCCAAGAGAGCTGAGCCCAGCCAGGATAAGAACTTGTTGGCAGACAGCTCTTGCAGCGAAGACGGGGGCAGGCCGGGACCAGGCCTGTCCTGCCCCAGAGCCAAGCTCTTCTCACACTTCAGGCCTTATGGGGCTGTGCCTCCCCAATCTCAGCAACAGCCTCAGCCTCGGCTGCCGCACACCTGTGGCTAATGAAAGGCTCGGCGTCTTATGCCCGAAGCAGGTGATTCCCTTTGCCATCAAAGCCTTAAAGGCAACTCAAGACCAAGGCCAACTCTGGTAAGGAAAGATAAGGGCACTGTGTGAGGCAGGGGCGTTGTAAGCCTGGAAAAGAGATACCCAGGCAGAACAGGGATTGCCTCATAGGTCAGCCTCCGTGTGCCCAGGCATCACATACACACATACACACACACATGCGCGCGCGCACACCCATGCACAATTGCAGGACCAAGACGCCTGACAGACAAACAGCCATTCCTGAACCGGACCCACCTGCCCACCCTTGTGTCTCTCTGAAGGTCCCTATCCAGTCACTGCCACACAGGCCTCTGCCCAGAACAGGACAGTCTGTTTGGTAGGAATCAGGATCCCAGCCCAAGGGCAGGAGAGTGAGTGCAGTTCACATAGGCCTACCTGTCGCCCCTTCCTGGAAGCCACCTTGCCAGCCCCTGGCCTGGTTCTTAAGAAGCTAGGTCCCAATGTCCCAGTGCCCTGACTGTCTCCTACCAGGCAGACAGCTGCATCCTGAGATCAGGCCCCAGGCCTCGGCCAGCTCCACGCAGCTGACTCTCAAAGAAGAGACTAACCACTGCAAAGGTTATCTAGGCCACCATCCCGAGTCCCATGCGACTGTGTCCCACGCCTACACGTCTGGAATCTGTTGCCATCTGCTTCGTAAAGCCACCAGGAAGACTCAGACGAAAGGCCCTTGGGTGGGAATCTTGGGAGGAGCGAGCTAGCCAGGAGCTGGTGAGAGGGACTTCCCACCGGGACCTCCGGGTGACCTGCGTGGCTACACTAATTACCAATGTTATCGGGCGGACAACAGCCGTGCCCTGAACTTCCTCCATTTGATAGATTCGCAGCAAACACGCCCAGCTTCAGCCCCGTGCCTGCTGATTCCAGCAGCGGCTATTCTTCCACCCCTGCCCCCCAGACCCTCGAACCTCCTGCCCTAAGCCTCCAAGGTCAGCCAAGCTAGCAAGGCAAAGCCTCCTGCTGGGACCCGCCAGGCTGAATCAATGATATACTGCCAAAGAACAGAAAACATCTCTCCTACTGATGACATAGATGCTCTAGGAGATGAAAGCTACTGCTTACCTTTGTTACTCCTGCTGCTGGGGAGCTCCAGCCCACGGGTGCCTGGCTGACGAGCCCCTGACCTGCACAAACCAGGGTCCCACATTCCACGCAGGCACCAATGATCAGCTGCCGGCCGTCATCCACCAACAGGCTGTGGCTGGCTCTCAGGGTATACAGGAACAAGGGCAGCCTGGCCACCCTCACCGACTTCAGCCCCAGACACCGTTTCTTCTCTTGCTGACAGAAGAAGCACACGAATGTGTCCACTTGGTACTGCCTAGACCAGGCGCTGACAGCCTGGTGAGCAGCTCTGGCTTCATGCTGCAGCCACTGACCCAGCAAGTCATGATAGCAGAGCACACAGGTGGCCACCAGGCCGGTGGCGTCCGCAGGCCTGGCCCGCGGGGCGGGCGGATAGACGGTGAGGAAAGGAAAGAAGGGCTCCTTCTCGCCCAGGTGGCTAGCGGGGTTCATGCTGAGCTGGAACTCCTTGCCGGGCCCCAACTCAGCCCCGCAGATGTAACAGACAGCAGGCGGACCTCCCTGCGCAGAAGCGGGCAGGTCGCTCAGAGTAGGGTCCGAAGCAGAGAAAGCTTGGTGGTACCTGCCCAGGAAGCCTTGCACCGAGCTGATGAGCTCACGGTTGTGTGATGCCCGGTACAGGGCCCAGACGTCCTCGAGGACGCTGTAGCACTTGGGGCAGCTGCGAACCTCAGAGCGCTTGTTGGGGGGCCGAGCGTTGGGTGGGCAAGGCAGAAGACTGAGAAAGGGGAAGTGCATGGAGCTCCCCGAGTTGCCATTGACGATGCGGGAGGGCACGGACCGGGCATCCCGCGTACAGTCTTCCCCGCAGAGGTAGCAGGCCTCCCGCAGCAGCCCGGCGGCGGGGGCGGGCCCCTCTTCTCTAGGGAGTCTGCGGGCCTTAGAGGCCATGCCGGGGGCGTGGCTGTTCAGGGGAACCACGTAGAGCCGCTGCAGGACAGGCACGTTGGCCAACTCGAAGCTCTGCCACTGGTGCGTGAGGGACGAGAAGCAGCAGGGACACACGAGGGTGCTGCCCGCCTCTGTGATGGGCTGGGCGCCGGGCGGGGGACTGTGCAGCCAAAGGAAGGGGAAGAAGGGCGCCTGAGAGGGGGCCTCTTGCTTCTGCACGTGGATCTGATGCTGTGAAGCCGGCGACAGCGCCGACCCACAGACGTAGCAGCAGCGGGCCTGGTTGTCCGCGGGCGTCCGAGGAGGCCGCTCCAGGCCCTCGTCCCCGAGGCTCACGGCGACGTCGCTGCCCTCAGGGGTGCTGCTGCGCTCTGGGGGCCCCGCGGTCCGGCTAGAGGCGGCGCTGTCCGTGCCGTCGGGCACAGTGGGGACAGGCCAGGGTTCCTGGATGCCCCTCAGCACGCTGGCCCGCGGCTCGGGAGCCCAGTGCGTCCCGGGCCCCGTGCGCTGACGCCGAGCTCCGGGCTTGGTGGCGTCGTGAGCATCCTCGGGCTCGGGCTCCGGCTCGGGCTCGGGCTCTGGCAGCGCGTCGGCGTCCGACAGCTCCGACAGCTCCGAGTCGCGCGCGTCCTCGGCGTTCCACTCGCGGGCCCCGCGCCGGCCGCCCGCACTCGCGTCGCACTGGTGCGGCCGCTTGAGCCAGTACACGCGCTTGTCCACGGGAGTGCGCGCGCGCTCGAAGGCGGCCCACTGCTCGGCCAGGAAGCAGCGGCACACGGCGCACACCAGCACGCAGCCATCGGTCGCGCTCAACCCGCGCGCCCCGGGAGCCGGCTCCTGCTGCTGCAGGAACGGGAAGAAGGGCTGCGCGGGGCCCGCCGGCCTCACCGGTAGCTTCAGCTCCTTGCCGCGCGCGATGCCGCCGCCGCAGATGAAGCACGACAGGGCCGCGCCCGCCGCTGCCATGAGCCGCTGCTTGCGGGAGAGCGGCGCCGCCCGGCCGCTCATGGCCCGGCCGCCGCGCCCGCCCCCGCGCTCCCCGCGGCTGCCGCTGCTCCGACCGCGCGCCCCGAGGCCCCGCGCCCAACTCGCAAAGTTTGGCGGTCGGCGGCGCGCACGCGGCCCGGGGCGCACGGAGGGTCTCCGCGGAAGTGCCGGGGGCTGCCGAGTCCCAGGCGGGGGGCGGTGCGGGCCCAGGCGGCGCCGGAGAGCGCGCCCGGAACGTGGCGGTGGCGGTGGCGGCTGTGGCGACGAGCCCCGGGCGGCTGCGGCGGCCGCATGTGCGAGCTCCGGCGCCGGCCCGAGCGTCGGGTCATTTAATTGGGGAGGAGGGAGGCGGGGCGGCGCGGGGCGGAGGGCGCGGGAGGGAGGCAGAGGCGGGGAAGCCCTCCCTCGCACCGCCCTGCTGCCCGCCTCCAACCGGGCTCCTCCCCCGCCTCCCGACTCTGACTCCTCCTTCTTCTAATCCTCTCCCTCCCCTCCTCCCCTACCTCCTCCTCCTCCTAATCCTCCTCTCTTTACCTCCTCTCCTCCCCTCTTCCCCTGACTCATCCTCTCCTCTCGATGATCCTCCTTTTTCCTCCTCCCCTGACCTCTTCTCTCCCCAACCCCCCCCGTCCTCCTCCCTCCCCACCCTCTCTCACCCCCCCTGCGTCCCAAACTATGGCACAATAGCGCTCAGCTCCTCTGTCTATTCTGTGTCCAGCAGGAGCCCGCGGTGATTCATTGCTCCAATTAGGGGCTCTGCAGCCCGTAGCTCGGGCTGTCTGAAGGGTCTCCTTTGGGACCCACGAAACCCATCAGCCGCTGCCGCTGATCTTTAAGGAAAGGTCAAGCCGGACGCATTAGAGCCAGGTGAGGACCGATGGGTACCAAGGGAGGCTTGGGAAGGGCACCCCCCCACACACACTCCTACCCCCAGAAGCTGAGGGAGGTCCTGGACCTTCTATAGCCCAGGGTTGGAGTCACCTTTCTGAGCCCAATGCCCTAGTTTTAGAGACAGAGGGAAGAGGAGTTGTCTCCTGCCATCACCCTGGAGACAGAGTCCTCACAGCCTGACCCCACCCCCAACTGACCAGGGGCCACAGAGTCACCCTAGGGGTAGGAACAGAAAGGGTACTGTGTGTCCTGTGACTAAGAACTCAACCTCTCTGTGCCCTTTTTCTTCTTGTTAGTTGCAGCAGAGATCACAGATGTCCACGACTTCTGTATTGTATGCAGATACGTTGTAGCTGTTTAACACAGAGACAGACCTGCATGCCAAGTTAGCATTTACATGCTTCTTAGCTCCTTGCCCCAAGAAGCAAGTGTGGGATGTCCCTCACTTTATGACTCAAAAACAGGGGCCAGGCAGGATTCAGACCCAGGCAGCAGGGTTCTGCATGAAGCCTCCTGAGGCAGACATCTGGCCCCTGTCACCCAGAAGCTGCTGGAGACTGTCCTTGGCGCCTCCCAAGCATACAGGCCCACACATGTACACCACACACACACACACACACACACACACAGAGCACAGATGGTGCTCTTTGGTTCAGACTGGGCCACCAAGCAATCCTGAACCTTTCTGGGCCTCAAGTCTCCCATCTGTAACAGACCCCCTGAAGCTTCAGAACTGTGAGCCTCTCCTTTCCAGCAGCTTCCAGCTGTCTGCCCTGCCTAAACCTGGGGCCCCAGGGACAGGAGCCCCTACTTGGTAAGCTGACATGTAAATAAAGGCCCCCGCCCCATGTATATGGTCAGGAGAAAGGCCTCTTGGGAGTCCCTGACATTCCAGGGCTCCAGACGCAACCGAATGGGGTGTCAACATGGCAGAGCATGGGACTCTTCTTTCCCTGGCCCAGAAAAGTGCTGGCTCAGCAAACTATCTTGTAAAATTTTGTTTTTGGTGGTGGTGGGGGGGATACTCCCTGATTGCCGCCATTGTTCATACCCTGCCAGAGGAGAGGCTATGAATGGGAGCCCCCTCATGGAGGAACTCTGTCTCTTCTTACAGAGTAAGGGCTGGGGGTCTCACCCCATGGGAAGGAGCCTGGGGTAACTGTTCCTGCCCAAGCCCAGCAGGTTCCCTGGAGATGAAGGCCCCTCAGCCTGGTCCAGCTGCCCATCTTCCGAGCCCCTCAGGCTCCTCTGTAAGGGCTCAGCTGGAGTTGCCCTTGTTCCTTCACATCTGTTCATCGTTCATTTTATTTCCTGTGCCATCTTCTGCTTCCTGCATCCTTTCATCTCCCAAGAGCCAGCTTCTCCCAGGTCCATCCTGCAGACTGGATAGCCAGGACTGGCTCCACACCTGGATCCAAAGCCCCAAACTCCATTCTGCCAGCTGAGTGTGCCTCAGACAGAGGCAGACTCTTACCTCTACAAACCCCAGTCTCCTGCTGTGTGCATTTGTGAGTGTGAACAAGTACAGGCATACATGTATGTGTTGTGCATACATCTGTGTATGATAATGCATAGTTATATGCACACACATATGTGTTTGTGCGTGCAAGTCCAGGAATACATGTGTGTGCTTTGCATGCCTATGTTTATGTATTGTTAATGCTTGGTGTTATACAGACATGCATTTGTGTTTACATGCATGCATGCAGGTATACATGCGTGCACTGTGCAGGCATGTGACTATACATGCATGTGTGCTTATGAATGTACATGTTTGTGCTTATGCCTCTGTATGTGAAGTGGGCAGCGGGGGCAGATTTCTGTTTCTCTCAATGGGTGAATGACTCAGGAAATCCCCTGGCACAGATCAGAGAAGGAAGAAGACAGGTGATGTTGCTGAGTCATCTGGGGGTGGGTGACATGGGGGTGGAGCTGCAGCACAGCCAGACACACCAGACTGACATCACAGCAGCATTTACTAGCCTTGGTGGTGGGTTGGGGGGACTTCTGACCCCCTGGGTCTCTGTTTCTCCATCAGGAAAGCAGAGCTTTCTAGGACTGGGAGAAGCAGAACCTAAGCAATGCTGACAGGCCAGACTCTCCAGAGACCAAGGCAGGAGAATCTCAAGTTCAAGGCCAGCCTGGGCTACACAGTGAGACCCTGTCTCAAAGGGATAGAGCTGAGGGACCCAGGCGAACCCCCCATGCGGCCTGTAGCACTAGAGCTTTCCCTGCATGCTGGGTAAATGCTGAACACGAGCCTGGGCCGTGCAGGAGCCAGCTCCTGCATCTCCGCAGAGCCCATGGCTGTGTCACTGTGGCCTGGCTTTCAGATGAGGAGACAGAGGTTCAGAGGAAGGAGAAACCAGCCCCTAGGAACAGCAGGTAACATGAGAAAGCACACACACCCAGTCCCCCCACCCTGGCTCCTACGAAAGCTGGTAAGAATGGTTGCCCTAAGTTCAGCATGAGCCAGGGGTGGCCTCAGAGTATCAGCTCTCTTCTTTCATGTGTCCCCGACTGTACATCTAAGGAAACTAAAGCTCTCACACACTCTGGCCTGGACACAAAGCCAGCTGTGTGGTACCAGATGCTCAAACACCAAGACGCTTTAGTATCTACTTTGTTGCAAAGTCATCCCAGCCCCCAGCCTGGCTGTTCACATGTTGGAAGCTCAAAGCTGGTTTGAGCCATCCACACATGCCTGCCAAGAGTCACAGCATCTAGACTCAGGGTACCGAGCAGAGTCATCCCCCTGCCTGTGGTTGTAGAGGGTCCATGTTCCTTCTATACATTCAAGGCATGGGCAACATTGCAGCTCCCAGCAGCCCTGACTCAGGGCAAGGAATACAGAGCTCACAGGTTCCGTGGAGACATGCAGTGGAGGTACAGAGCTTCTGGGCACAACTCACATTTTTGGCTTCCTGTGGGGCATCTCCTAGGCTCCCCCTAGCTGTCTCCAGCTCCGAGCACCACACACTATTGTGTCTGCTTCCGGCTGTGTCTCCCAAGGGGCTGAGCCCCAGCTGACCTGCCTTGCACTGTCCTAGTTTCACAGGGCTCAATCAATGTTGGAACCAGGGACACAGGACTCCAAACCTCATGGTGCCTTCTGTTCTAGAATCATCAGGCCGTCTGGTAGGATGATACCTTCTGTAGTCCCAGCACCCTGGAGATGGACGGCAAGTTCAAGGCCAGCCTGGGCTGCATAGTGAAAACCTGTCTCAAAAAATAAAACCTTGGCAGGAGGCAGGTAAGAGCAAAACGCATTTTATACAAGCATGGAATTTTCACAGAATAAAAATATTAAAAATAAGGCTGGTGATGGTTCACACCTTTAATCCCCATACTTGGGAGGCAGAGGCAGGCAGATCTCTGAGTTCAAGGCCAGTCTGGTCTGCAGAGCGAGTCTCCAGTTTCAAGACAGCTGGGACTATACAGAGAAACTCTGTCTTGGAAAACCAAATATATAATAAAAAATATAGTAATATATATATATATATATATAAAACAAATTTTTAAAATCCCACCAGCATCATCTTGCCCCTCTGTTGTCTTCAGCTGCTCTGTCCTTCATTCTTTCCAAGAGCCTGAAATCAAATCACAACTATCCCAAGGCATACAGTTTTCCCAGTCTGTGGTTTTGACACCAGTGTTCACTGTTCCTTTTGTAACGTCTCTTGTCCTCTGTATGCACTCTTCCAGCATCCTTCCCAGGACCCAGGTGCGCTCCTCCAGCATCCTTCCCAGGATCCAGGTACCATCTGTCCATCTGCTTCTACGGAGGCAACCTGGGCCCTGTGCTTGCCCTCCAGCTAGCTGGGGACCAAAAAAGAAAAACTGGTCTTTGGCTGCCCTTTCTTTCCTTGCTCTTCCCTCTCCCCTCTGCTCCCCACCTCTTCCCCTCCCCCCACTTCCCTTCTTCCCTTTCCATCTGGTTAGAGCAAGCACTTCACTACTTTCCACAGAAAGAGCTTCAAACATGGCAGGATCCTGGCAAAAAATATACCCTCCTCGAAGGGAAAGAATGTTACTATGAACAATAAAAAAACAATGCCTAGGTGGCTGAGGCACACCCATTAACATTTGACAGCTATGCTTGGTGGATGAGGAAGTATTGCCTCTGCTGTAGAAGCTGGAAATTGGGTCCCCAGAAGCAGGGACTTGTTCAAAGGTGCAATTCCGGATACCAGGGTGAGGCTGGTGAAATTGTGTTGCATTTTAGGGATTACATATGTGTGTGTGTGTGTGTACATACATACGTATGCACACACATTTTCTATACACACACACACACACACACACACACACACACTGTGCACGCACATGCGTTTGCGCATCCATACATGTGTGCGTGTGTGTTAAGAGGGGGTGTCCTGATTTCCTTCCTATTGCTGTGATAAATGCCATGCCCAACAGCACCTGCCTAGGGATGATACTGCCCACATTGGCCTGCACCCCTTTGCATCAATCGGCAATCAAGAAAAAGCCCCATGGACTTGCCCACAGGCCAGTCTGATGGAGGCAATTCCTCAGTTGAGGTTCTTTCCTCCCACATAACAATAGTTGGTGTCAAGGGGACAAAAACTAACCAGCAGAGAGGACAGAGGGGTCTGCCACATCATACTATGGAAGTCAGAGACAATTTGTGGGAACTGGTTTTCTTCCTGTATGTGGGTTCCTTGTCTTAAAGTCCAGGCGTCAGGCTTGGTGCCAAGTACCTTTACCACTGATCCAGCCCACAGGCCCTTTTGTTGTCCTTCGTGTGGACTGATTCCGTTCACTCATTAAACATGCAGCTTCCACGGTGTGCTAGTAACCCCATCTCAGCAGCTGCTGCTCTTTGAAATACCCCCGTCTCAGAGCAGGGAAGTGGCAGCTCACAGTCCATCTCTGGGTCCTGAGACAGCATAGGCAGGAGCATGCCATACTTTGCAAAGGCCCTTGTGTGAAAATCCCAGCTTGTGTTCACAGCAAAGGATCCTGGCATGAGGACCAGGAGACAGCGGCTCATGGCCCATCCAGCCCTCCTGCTCAGGAACCCGAGGGTGCCGCAGTGAACTCCAGAGCTTTGCAAAAACCTTTTGATAAACGAACACAGGGCTGACCTGCACGGACCCGACAAGAAAGACTCTCCACATGAATCTTGTGTGTGCTTGAAACTTCCCTCCCCACTGGCATCTCCAAGGCTCTGATTTGTAGCAGAAAACCCTTGACGTGGTTGGTTCCCAAGCATCTAAGCCCCAGAAGTGCCGGAAAAGGCAGGACACATGGAGAGGAAGAAAGCAAAGTTAGACAGCGAAAGTAACCTCCAACTGCCCAGCGTGCCTAGCACACAGTCAGTGGGTATATTGGGTGAGCCAGCTTTAGTCTTCCACTATGACGAAGACAACTAACTAATGTTGCCAAGTGTTCACTAAGTGCTTAATATGTGAACACTAGTGTTAGTTTTACTGATGGGGCACTGAGGTTCCAAATAGTGGTCCCATGTCCCCAAAGTCACAGAGCTGGGAAGTGTCAGGGCTGGAATTGAACCCAGACCATCTGGTCCAAGTGCCTTGCCCTAACCCACCACCCATAATGTACAGCTCCTGGCCTGCAGACCCGCCTCCCCAAATCCTTCCCCATAAATACATTCCTCTTTCTCTTAATGTCCTGCCCTGGAAGCTGGGGATCTTGCTCATTATCCTGCCTGTGGCTTCACTGGCAGCTGTACCTTCAGCCAGGTCCCCAGACCCTTGGACCCAGAGTTTCTCAGTGGCTTCCTCGGGCTCTGGCTTACAGGGAGGCTGTGTCCACAGCCCTGGAGTCTTTCCATATGTTCCTCTGAGTCACCAGGACCTGCCCTAGCCCCAACTGTCATCTTGGTCTTCACTCTGGAGTGGGTGGCCTGTCCTGGACTTGTTCACACTGCCTGATACTACACTGGAGAACAGTACCTCGTTTTCTTCTGTAACCCCAGCTGGCCACACACTTCAGCAGGCCCCCCTGCCTTCTTCTCCTCCCCAGGGCTGCGATTACTGGAGTGGGCCGCCAAGCCTGGGTGGATATTGTCTTTTTGAAAGCCTATTCCTGACGCTTCTGGAAGTATGGGACCCACAGGTGCACCTCGCTAAGTATTCACAGACCAAACTGGGGTTTGACCAACATATTCTGCCTCCCCAAGCACCCCACCCCCTTGCCAGCATCCCATATCCAGTTCCAAACCAGCTACAGAGATGATGCTCCCAGACTACACGGTCCACCATGAAGATGACAGTTCCGTGGTTTTGATGCTGAGTGTTCACAGAGCCACGTAGCTAGTTCCATTTGTCAACTTTTGAGCACCCAGCACCCCCATGAGAAAGCTCCACTTGAAGTGCCACCACTGTAGTCCCTCCAGCTGCTCTTCCCCCAGCTTGGAGTGCCACTCACCCACTTTATATCTGTTCACTTGTCTGTCTTGGGGTGCCACACGGGCAATATGGCTGTGTATCCCTGGCTGGCCCAGAACGCACTGACTTCAAACTTCCAGAGATCCATATGCCTCTCCTCCTGAGTGCTGGGATTAAAGGAGTCGGTCATCAATCCTGGCCTTTTTTTATTTTTTAAACAAGGTCTCAAGTAGCCCGGCTAGCCTTTAGTGCGGTATGTGTAGAGAATGGTCTTGATCTCCTACCCCCACCTTCTGAGTGCTGAGGTGACAGGAGAGCCCTATACTCCGTGTGTTTGCCCTAATTTCAAGGCTGGGCCGTGTCATGGTATGAGCAGATGGACTCTGTCCCCTCTGTGTGGAGGGCTGCAGCCTGTGCACACCGATGTCTTTCTTGTGGTCCCACATTATGCTCGATTCTTCTTGCTTAGGGTTCTCTGTGTGTACATGTGCATGTGTGTACCAGTCGAGTGTTCTGCCACTGAGCCACCTCCAGCCCCTTCCCTGCTGCTGCCCAAAGCATAGTCTTATCCTTTGTATTGCTGTGTATTCACTGCTGGCTGTGAGGATTGATCTTGCCTCTGAGCGGGTCTGTGGAGGCGATCCCAGGAAGGATGAATTCAGGGCTAAAACTCTGCAGCAACACTCCATAATCCTCCAGGCCTTTGGCTCCTGATTGGGGCTCCAGCCTCCTTCAGCTCCTGGCTCCTCGGACTCTCCAGAATACAGGCAGCCGTCATTGGACTACCAAGTCCTTTTGTGTATGCCACTCCAGGGAATCTCCCTTTATAATAAACACCTTGTCGGTTCTGCCCCCACCTCCAGCATCCCCGAGAACCTGCTAATACAGTGATTGGCCGATCTTGATCCCTTGGTGGGTGGAGAAGTTCCCATCTGAGACAAGAGCTGATGGTGTTTTCCTGAATTACCCTGACTCTGTCTTTTGTTGACAGCATGATATACTTGTTGGGTGGACACCCAGGAGTGGAGTTCTAACCCCAGGGAGGCTTGTAACGGCTTTCTGTACACTAAACGAGATGTCTCAAATCTCACCGGTGGTGACTGTCATTCCGGTGGCTCACCGGCTCCTGATCTCAGCCCTTTCTGATGCCTCCCTTGGCTCCTAGGTTCCTGACAGCCAGGCTGGCCCTGCAGGTCTCTCTGCTGCTGGGCAGGCACCCCCAGCCCACCTGAGCAGCCTGTGATGTCCGCATGGTCCCAGAGACCAGGACTCAGTGTCTGCTTTGTTGGGCTGTGCAAACACGCATGTTCCCACCCTGGCTCTGAAACTGTTCCTTTCGCAGGCCAACCATGCTCAGACATGGCCCCTGCTGAAGAGGAAATACATTTTCAAATTGCAGCCTGCTCAAGCCCTAGCGCAGGGGTTCTCGGCTTTTCTAACTCTGTGACCCTTAAAACAGTTTCTCATGTTGTGGTGACCCCCCAACCATAAAATTATTTTGTTGCTACTTCATGTGTGTAATTTTGCCACTGTTACAAATCATAATGTAAGTATCTGATATGTGACCCCAAAGAGGACAGGGGTCACGGGTGAAGAGCCATTGTCCTAGCATCACTTAGCTCCCTCTGGCCTCTGCAGGGTAGCGCCTTCCAGGAGCACAAATGCACAATCCCTGGTTCCAGCTGCTCTTCAGGCTGGGTTAAAGACCCCCCGCCCCGCCACTGCCAAGTCCAAGATCACATTGGTGGCAGGCTGGTGCTTTGAGTGAGGTCCTTGTCACTGTCATCTGGTTTTGTCACTGTGATCTGAAGCCTCCACAGTCTGTCTCAGCTCTGTATGAGTCACCCCGATCCTCTCCACATTTGAATTGACAGGTATGGTTTCCAGTGACAGAGAGACTAAGCACCTTCCCCAAGATCACACAGTTCCTGATGGGCTGGGATTCCAAGCCAGACTCGATGGGACAAAGGCAACAGAGAAGACATAGAAGGGCCAGCACAGTACCTCATCCGAGGTCACACAAAATTATGACGTCTTTCCTAAATCCCATAGATCTTGCCCCTTGGGTAAGGTCATGATACCACCAATGTGCTCTTGCTACGTTTCTTAAAATCTTTTCCTTGGGTCAGCAAGATGGCTCCAGGGATTGAAGGTGTGCTTGCTAAGCCTGACGACCTGAGTTCAATCCCTAGAACCCACCTGGTAGAAGGAGAGAATCAACTTCTGAAAGCTGTCTTCTGATTTCTTCATGAGTGCCATGGCACATGTGTGAGTTTGTGTGCGCTCATGCGTACACACACGCACACACACAGCTAACGAAACAAATAAAATTGAAAAAAGAAGTAGGCATATTTCTTTGAGTTGGAGGTCAGCCTATTTCAAAAAAAGAAAAGAACAAAAGAATTTTTCCTTGACATCACATCTTCCTGGGGACCTGGAGGGTTTAGTTCAAGCAAGGGTCCACCGTAGCCCTGAGAGAAGCAGAGAAAGCAGGTTGTATCCCAGAGGCCCCCACAGCTCCAGCTGGGTGCCTCGGTCTACCTCCCCAGTGCACAGCTATTGGTATTGATCAGACTGGAAAACTGAGCTGATGGTAAAACCTGGGAAACAGAGGTGGACATGAACAGTATATAATGGCCCCTGCAATTGGGCTGGGGGGCAGCGGAGGCCTGGGGAGGGGCGGGTGGCCAGGGCTCTCTCCAATCACAGGGACAGAGCCGGCTACTTGGAAGCAAGGAGAAAGCAAACGGTCACCATGGTGACTGGGCCCCCTGTACACTGACTGCTGTGGCTTCATTCGGCTGTCAGTGCTCATGGGCTGGAGACAGATGGAAGAACCCATGCCTAGGGTACAGGTTGGGCAGGTAGCGGGTGCCTGCCTACTTTCCCCTCTCCCGGACCTGACAGCTGCTCACCGTCAGCTAAGCACGCCCTTTTCAGAGCGCAGCTCTCCTGCAGAGCTCCGTCACGCCCCAAACCCTGCTTAGACTTCATCATTCTTGGGTTAAAGAGCCCGGGAGAGGTGAGGCTCGTGGTTGCACCCTTCCCAAGGGTACCATGTGCTCCACACCTCAGTCTTTGCACCTCCCTCACTGTGCCCACATCATTCCTTACTTTCCCTTGGTCCACAGCTTGAGCCTATAAACTCTGTTTCCCAGAATCCCTTGCCCCTACTTCCACTTGGAACAGTCAATGGGAAGGACTGGAGATTAGAGAGTAAGGGATGGCAAAGCCTGCTGCTGGCTTGGAGTGTCCCACCCCCCCCCCACACACTCTTCCCTCCCTGAACACTGTCCCTTTTCTGGCTTCTCCTCAGCTTTCCCCCAGCACCTTTGTCTCTGGGCCCTGTGTCTACTGTCGACCTCATTTTCCTTGTTCAGCTGAGCTTCTCGGCCTCTTCACCTCAACTCCCTGTCTTACAGCCCCCCTTCTTAGATGCCCTTTTCTGGTAGGTACTCGTGCAGGCCTTTGGTTTCTGGGGAGTGTCCCCACCTCCCAGGAGCCTTCTGGCTGAGGCCTGGCTGGGCTGTTTGTGATTATGGTTTCAAGAGTGTGGTTACTTGATTCACATCTGTCTCCTCCAAACTGACAAATTCCACAGGGTGAGCGGCCAGCATCTGTTTTTGCTCAACACTGTAGTCTAACACACAGGAGAAGAGCCTGCTGCCGGGGCCTAGAGCAAGCAGGGTAGCAGGACTAGTGTGCATGCAAATGAGAGGCCTTAAATGCAAATGAGAAATGGGAGGAGCTTACAGCCCAGCTCCTCCTGCCCAGGGAAGCCTCTACTTTCACTGTAGCTCACTGAGACACCAGAGTTTCTCCCAGCCACTGGGAGGGGGAGGGAGGGCATAGATGGATGGATGAGTGGGAGGGGGGATGGATGTGGAAGAAGGGTGGATTGGTTGGTGGGTTGGTGGGTGGATAGACATAAAAGGAAGGAAATACTTAACTCTTGAAAAATGGTGAGCAGTAGCTGAGTATGGAGGCCCAGGCCTGTGATCCCAGTCCTTGGAGGCAGGAAATCAGTAGCTCGGCTTATCCTCAGCTACATAACAAATTTGAGGCCAACCTCAGCTACATGATACTCTATCGCAAAGAAAAAAAAAAGTCAAAACCCAGAAAAGTCTAGTGGGAAAGATAGGCAGGCTGAATTAAGACAAAAACTAAATGCCCTCTGGAGTAGAGGCTCCTGGGAACGCCTGCTGTGTCCTGTGAAGTGTGCCAAAAGGTCAAGGGGGACATGGCTTCAGGTCTGCATTGTGCTCTCTGTGTTGAACAAGATTAATGACTTGGTTGGGAGCCACTCTGAGGCCACCAGGGAGCTGCTGACAGCCCTGTACCTGCCGAGGGGCACAAGCTGCTCGCGGGGCAATGAGGTCAGGCTAGGACAGCATCTGGTCCCTTTTCCCTGATTCCAGGCTGGATGAGGGTCTAGACTCTAGACTCTGACAGCAATGGTTCCCAAACTTCCTGATGCTGTGCCCATTAATATACAGTTCCTCTTGTTGTGGGGACCCCCAACCATGAAATAATTTTCATTGCTACTCCATAATTGTAATTTTGCTACTCTTATGAATTGTAATGTAAATATCTGTGTTTTCCAATGGTCTTTGGGGGGACAGTCACGACCCACATTGAGAACCATTGCTCTAAAGCCTTTTAGGCTCCAGAATGGGTCTGTGCCTGTCCAAAATGAGTGCGGCCTGTGCTCTGGAGACTGGCTGAGGAGGCTGGAGCTGTGGGTGCTGTGCATAGCTGTGACTTTTGAGATGTGTCTGAAAGAATTGTGGGGTCTGAGGGGGTGACTCTGTCAATACGGATTTGGCAAGCCTAAGAGTTCCAGTCCCCAGAACCCACATGGAAAGTCGAGCAGGCATAGTGGCCACTTGTAATCCCAGAGATTAGAAGGTTGAGACAAGATCCTAGGGTGAGTTTAGCTGGACAGGCAAGCTCTGAGCTCCACTTGAAACCCTGTGCCCATGAACAAAGTGGAGACTGACCCAAAAAGAGACCTCGGGTCAATCTCTGGCCTCCATATAAGCAAGCATACATGTACCTTACACATAGGTGCACTCCCAAACATGCAAACAGACAGCCACACATACAAGCACTGGGCTCGGTGGTCCCAACACTCAGGAGGCTGAAGGAAAAGCATCATTATGAACTGGAGGTCAGCATGGGGCAAGAAGGGGAGGAGCCACACCCAGCTCTCAGCTGTCACTCATCCATAGAGGCTCTGGGAGCCTCAGCTTCCCCGAGGACACCTGCGGGTGGTACAGGATGGCAGAGAGCATCCAGCACACAAGCCCTGTGCATGGCCTGACAAACAGGAAGCGTCAATGTGGCTGTGATTGAGTAGGAGGGGCCTAGAGTTCAGATTTGTGGATCTGGGTGTCACGAAACACTACCTAAGGCCAACCATTAACCAAACATGTCGGCACCGCTGTAGCTGAGATGTGAATCTTGGTACTGAGTAGGAGAAAGCAGAGGCTATGAATAGCTTCGTGTCAGCTTAGGGCAGATTTTTGTGGCCAAAAAGTAACACAAATTATTTTATTTATTTATTGATTTTTTTTGGTAAGCATTTTTGATTCTGGAGTTGTGGATCAGGGAGCCCCTCATGACGATGTTGTCCTCCAAAGGATGCTGTAGGAGAAAAGTTTGTCTAAGTTCTGACAGGAAGGCGGTTAAACCTCCCCCCCTTCCCCACTGTGCGGTAAAAGAAGGTTAAAAAAATTCTATGAATCCACAGAAAAGCCTGGAGTTGGCCTCAGGCCTATTCCCTGGAGACCAGCTGGGTTTTCTTTCCTACACATGGGGTTTTCTTTTGTTGGTTGGGTTTTTAATGAGACAAAAATCTCACCATGCGGCCCAGGCTGGACTCAAACTCCCTACAGTCCCCTTGCTTCACATTCAGAGTGCTGGGATCACAGGCGAATGGCACCATGTGAGGTTTGCTCCTGGATATTCAAAGGTTTCCGTGTGGCCCATGTGACAATTCTGTTGTTGTTGTTCTAAAACAGTAATAGTTTAGCCAAGTGTGGTGGCGCACGCCTTTAACCCCAATGCTTAGGAGACAGAGGCAGGTGGATCTCTGTGAGTTTGAGGCCAACCTGCTCTACAAAGTGAGTTCTGGGACAGCAAAGGCCACATAGAGAAACCCTGTCTTGGAAACACCAAACAATAACAGATAAATAAATGAATAAATACATAAACAGTTATAGTTTAGTAACCTGTACGCCAGGCGTGATGGATGGCCCACATTGGTGACCCCAGCAACTGGAGGCTGAGGCAGGAGACTCTGGAGCTCCAGGTCAGGGTGGGCTACATTTCTAAACCTTGTCTCAAAACAAAGCAAATCTTGGAATCCCAAAATGTCTAGCAGGGGATCTCTGTGCAGACTTCAGAGTGGCTGGTGTGGGAGGGTCAGGAGCTACTCTTCCCGGAGTGGGAGGAGCGACACAAAACCTCCTGGGTCTCCTCAGGGTGTCCCCACCCCAGTGTGGAGAATTAGGACTAATCCCTGACTCTCGTCTCATTGCCCCCCCCCAGCCTCCCACTCAGGGTTATCTTGTGAGAGCTTCTAGGCACAGAAACCCCCTCCCAACTGTGGACACCCCAGAGGCTCAGGGTAGAGAGAGTGAGCAGGTTCTCTGGGCAGGCAGAAAGGCGGGGGGGGGGGGAGTGCGGGGGGACGACAGCAGGCGCTAGCGGTGCCACAGCACGGGTTGCTGGTTCTCAGCCACCCCTGCAACAGGTGGCCTGCCATCTGCTTGGGCTCCCGGCCCAAGCCACGTGTCCAACCCTCTTGAGTTTAGCCTTGGCTGCGGACTCGGCCTGAGTTCATACAGACAGAAAAAGAACTTGGTGTGAGCTGTGGGGCCAGAGGACAGAGTGCAGGTCACTCGCGTCACAGAGGGGAGCTAAAAATGACCAGGGACATTCGGAAAGTCCCCTCCCTTGGTTTTTTGAGGCACAGTCTCATAGAGCGCAGGCTGGCCTGGCTCTGTATGTGTGTGAGGATTACTTTGAGCTTCTGGTCCTCCTCGCTCTACCTTCCCAGTGCTGAAATTACAGATGTGCACCGCCATGCCTGGTTAATGCAGGGTTGGGGCTCGAACCCAGGGCCTTGTGTATACCATACAAGCACTTTGCCAACTGAGCTACATCCTCGGCCCGTGACTGCCCTCTCTGACAAAACTGAGATTCTATATTTGACTTGAAAGACGATAGACAGGTGGACCCACCAATCACACAGTATTGGTGTCCATGGAGCCCAGAGAGGTGAAGGTAACTACTTAGGGCCACACATCAACTCTCATGGGGTCCCTAAGTATTTATTGAGATGGCTCCTGCAAGCTGCAGAAATGAGGTCCTTGGTGCCTCTAAACCAGAGAGCTGCTTAACTACCCAGCCCTGCCATCAACCGGAGAGTTTTTCCAAGACTCTGGCCCATGTCTTTGCTGTGTGAGGGGGGAATGCTGCCAAAAACAAAACAACAACAACAACAAAACCCAAAGGGCTGCTTTAGGGAAAAAGATCACTGTATCCAACGCATCTTTCTGTTCAAATTCAGCATACACCTCCCCACTTTTGGTTTAGTGACCCAGTACCCCCACAGTCAGGGTTGCTAAGTCTGGATGATTGAATCACTTGCCAGCATACCCAGGACAAACCTGGGCTAAGCCTCGGGCAGTAGGACCTGCAGATGGCCAACCCCTCCCTGAACAGACATGCTAGAGCCTGTCCCCTGAGGTGGGGCACAGCTGTCACCCGTGCCAACAGCCAGGACCCTGGCATGTGGCACCTGGTGGCAGGCTGAAGCTGGGGAGGCAGATGGCTTCTGACCCCTCTGAGGCAGATGGGCCTGGGAGCCAGGGAAGCCAGAGTGATGGCTTGGACCCCTTAGGCCCATCTTCCAGCCCCGCCCCCCAGCCATGTCTTCCAGCTGCCATGCTCGTTCCCCATCCCCTGTGGCCTGCATGTCCACCTGGAATATTCAGGAGAGCCGATGGCCTGTGGCAGGACGCACGGCAGCTTGTGTGTGCGTGTGGGGTTTTCTGATGATCACTTGGAAGGACATTTTGTGAAGTGACTGAGAACAGAATTCTCCATTTCTAAGGAGCAGGCGTCCCTACCAGATGTCCACCTTCCTCGGGCGATGACTCAGGTTTACTGTGGCCCTCCAGTGGGAGCCGAAACTCTGACTTCTACCTAGAGGTGGCAACCTTGAACTTGGAGGCTTGCAGAACTGTGCTGGGGCTGAGTCTTCCTGGGTCTGCCCAGGAAGCTCCACTCTCAAGATGGTGGGGGTTCCTCATCTCCAAAGTGGGGGTCAAGAAATGCAGCTGGGAGGAGGTGGGAAGATCTGAGGCAGTGTGTAGCCCTGGAGGAGCGCGGGAGCCCCTGCCACCCTTCAGGCTCCCATCTGCTCCTGCAGAACCCAAGATTCACAGGGCTGGGGAAGGAGCTGGTGGTGAAAGAGAAAAGAAGTGGCAAGACTGAGATCCACCCAGACAATCAATTCGGACCTCCAGCCCTGCCTGGCAGAGGGTCAGAACTGAGAGCTCCTACCCTAGGAATAGCCTGCCCCTCCCAGGCCTCCGAGCTGACAGCCTCCCACCACCCGAGGCGCCAGAGTGCCCGAGAAAAGCTGGGGGGCGGGGCTCCGGAGGGAGGCCCAATTGGGGGCTGACTTTCCCCAACCGGGCAGGAGCCCAGAAGCAGGAGGGCCCAGCCCCTCTGACTGTGTGCAGACCAGGACAGACAGCCTCACATTGCAGCACACAGGGACCAGGGCGGCTCATCCAGAGACACACAGACAGACGCGTGGAAATAGGGATTCTGATTCAGTGACAGAATGGAGAGATGCAGGAGGGACACAAGACAGAGAAGAGTGACTTGGCCAGATGTCTGCACTGAGGTCTGGTCACGGTCACAGTAGCCCCATAGATTCCCATATGCAGTGCCAGCCTCCTGCCGCGTCCCACCCGGGCAGCCCTAGCTCAATTGAAATGACTTTGACACCTGTACAACACTCAGAGACATACCTTGACCAGAGTCATCTGTGTCCCCAGCACCTCTGAACCTTCCCTGGACCTTCTCGTGTGACTGCTGGGCCATCTGCCATGGACTTCTTGCCTCCTAGAAAGCCCTTCACACCCAGCGTTTTGAGCAGGCAGCGGGTCTGGCTTCTGTCACCCTGTGTTGTTTCTGAAACTCTCCTAAGCTACCGTGTCCTGTCATTCTTTCTTTTCCGTGCTTGCCACCAAACTTGACAAGTGGTATTCCATTCGGTGCTGACCCTGGTCTGTGGAGGGGAGGGTGGAAGTGGCACTCGGGAGTCCCAGGTGTGGAGCTATTGTAAACAAGGCTGCTGGGGACATTTGATTCTGTGGAGGTGAACATTAGTGGCACTAAAAGTAGAGCTGCTGTGTTGAGCATCAGGTGAGATGCAAGTAGCTGTGTGTCCTTCCCCCCCTTTTTTTTTTTAAAGATTTATTTATTTATTATGTACACAGTGTTCAGCCTCCATGTATGCTCACATGCCAGAAGAGGGCACCAGATCTCATTACAGATGTTTATGAGCCACCATGTGGTTGCTGGGAATTGAACTCAGGACCTCTGGAAGAGCAGTCAGTGCTCTTAACCTCTGAGCCATCTCTCCAGCCCCTGTGTGTCCCTTCTCTACAAGGGAGATCAACAAGAGCCTGGGATGCGGCTCAGTGGTCAAACACTTACCTAGCAAGTGAGAAATCCTGGCTTCTACCCAGTCTTGCAGCAGCTGGGTGTGGTGGCAGAAGTCTGTCACCCTGGCACTCAGGAGGATCATTCAGGTCATTCTCAGCCACATAGGGAGGTCCAGGACAGCCTGGCCGATACAGGATCCTGTCTCAAAGGAAACAACAACAATATAGAGATTTTTTTAAAAAATGGAAACAAAGTATAATGAGGCTCACCTTTAATCTCAGCACTCAGGAGGCAGAGGCAAGGGATCTCTGTGTGTTCGAGGCCAGCCTGGTCTACAGAGTGAGTTCAAGGCCAGCCAGGGGTCACGTAGTGAGACCCTGTCTTGAAAAACACAAAGCAAAAAGCCAAAAAACAAAAACAAAAGTGGAAACAATCACAATACCCCATTAACACTTGGTTAACAGGACACACACGCGATGTGGCTGGAGAGACGGCTCAGAGGTTAAGAGCCCTGGCTGATCATCCAGAGGTCTGAGTTCAATTCCCAGCACCCACATGGTGGCTCACAACAAAAGACTCACATGGAACATTATTCAGCCATGAGAAGGGATGATGCCTCTCAGCATGAGGCCAGGGGACCCTGTTCTGTCTGGTTCCACTTAAACAAAATGTCCAGATAAGTTCACAGACAGGGAGGAGCCATTATTGATGAGGACGGACTCCTTTTAGGGAGCTGAAAGTGCCGTGGGATAAGACCCAGGCTGCAGCCACCCAGCTATGTGACTTTACTAACAGTCTTGGGATCATGAGCTTATGGCGATGGCAGTAAGGTACTTCATTTATTATTAATTTATTGCTTGCTATGTATTTTTGAGACAAGGTCACAGGTAGCCCAGCCTGGTCTAGAACTCCCAGTGTACCTGAGGATGACCTTGACTTCCGGACATCGTACCTCTACTTTCTCCTCTGTGATTGCTGCTGCCTGGCACTGCACCCGGCTAGAAGTGGTGAGCTTTATATTCATTTTGCCGTGGTTACTAAAAGTGGGGATGGGACGGACAAGGTAACTCAGCAGGTGAACGTGCCCGCTGCCAAACTTGACGACCTGAGTTCCATACCCAGGACTCACATGGTAAGAGAGAATTGACTTCTGCAAGTGTCCTCTGACCTCCACATATATACCCCCTCCCAAAGAAATAAATAAATGTGAATTTTTTATTCGACACAGGGTTTATTTGTGTAACCCTGGCTGGCCTGGAACTCACAGAGATTCACCTGCCTCTGCCTCCCGAGTACTGGGATTAAAGGTGTGTACCATCACTGGCATAAATCTCATTTTTTAAAAAGGGAGTGGGTAGCCAAATGGACAGTACACAACTGTAATCTCAGCTACTCAAAAGGATCAGTTGGGGGGGGCATTCAGGAGTTCAAGACCAAGCAGGGGCCACAGAATGAGGTCCTGTCTTGAAAATAATTCTTAAAATTGATATATAACACGGACTGGGAGAATGATATTTCAGAAAGCACAGAGGCCTCCTGATGGGAACTGTGGTAGCGAGGCAGACGACATGATGCTGGGTACACGGTCCATGGTGAGAACGTCCCAGGTTTGGGGACTCCTGTGTGTGCTTCCCACTCCCTGCCCCACCCTAGAACACCTCCAGGCTATGTAGCTCTCAGCAGATGTGGGTTAATCAAGAGCGATTAACTCTATGATTATGGTTTCCTGAAGCCCGTAAAAACTCTGCCAGGAAAGCATACGATGGTGTGCTGGCGGCTGCGCTGGCCTTCCTGTCCTTATCTTCAAGACATCTTCAAAACAGTCCCATCCGATGGGACTCTCTGACAGTTTCTTACCATTAATCTAGCCATGTTGACAGAGCAGGAAGCCAGCAGGGGCTGCGGGGCCCACCCAGGGTCAGCCAAGAGGCCAGGTAAGTGGGCTGTAGGCTCATCTGGTAAAGACCCACCAATAGACTGGCTGTTGAGCCGGGGCCCCTGTGCCAAACCCAGGTTGAATTTAGGAAGGTCTGAGGTCATCGCTCACTGGGTTCACGTGAGTTTGCCCTGACTCCCACAAGCAGGAAGGAAGGCCCACAGGGATCTAGGCTGCAGGGAAGAAGTAACTAAGGCACAGAAAGCCAGAGATCTGCCCATGCTGACTATGCTGTCCACAGAACCCATGGCTCATCACCTTCCCTGAGCTCGGACTCTCATGCTCAGACCCCAGACTAGCCACTCTCTTTGAGGTGATAAAAAATGTCCTACAGCCGGTTGTGGTGGCGCACGCCGGTAGGATTTGCTGAAGGAGGCAGAGGCAGGAGGATCACGAGTTCGAGGCCAGCTTGGGCTACACATTAAAAAAAAAATGTCCTACAAAAGCAACTTAAGGGATGAAGGGCTTGTGGCATGAAGGAATGGTAGGTAGCAGAAGTATGAGGCGATTGTACGCCTCATCTGCAGAGATGAACACTGGTGCCCAGCTCGCTGCCTCCTTTTTATTCTGTCTGGGACCCCAGCCCACCCATGGATGTCTCCTCCCGCCTCAGCTCATCCTGTCTGGAAAGGCCCTCGCAGATACACCCAGAGCCGAGTCTCCACGGTGACTCCAAATTCAATCAAGGTGACAGGAACCATCTCTGAGTTGGGTGTGTCCTAATTCTTAGAACCATCCCTTCCCACCTGCCCCGCCTCCTTCTTGTCTGCATCTCGGTCTTGCTGACTGCTCCCTCAAGTCACCATGCTTCCTATCCACACTGGGGAGCACCTCCCTAGGGACCACCAACCCATCTCCAAACCAATGTTCTCAAGATGGGAAGGCGGAAGCATCAGACCCAGCCCCAAGAGTGGCCTGCAGGCACTGCTGCTGTAGTGGCAGGAACCAGAGCCCGGAAGCAGCTAGCTCAGAAGTTGGGGAAGGGAAGGGAAGAGGCCAAGTTGCTCCCCAGAACTCCCCAACGGGATCCAACCCCTGGCCCCAAAATGTGACCTCCTGCCTCTTCTTTCTTTCTCCTCCTCCTCTTCTCTTTCTCCCCCTTTTCCTCCTCTGTCTCCTTCCCCCATCTCCTTCTCCATCTCTTCTTCCTTTTCCTCCTTCTCTTGAGCTAGGCACCAAACCTAAGACCCCCATGTGTCTATACCAGTCAAATACCCTACCATCGACTTGTGCCTCAGCCTTCCACATCAAACTTCTGACCCCCACAATTGACAGAATAAATGCAGGATGCTTGAAGTCTCTCTCTTTTCTTTGTTGCAGTTGTCCTGAGACAGAGTCTCTCTCTCTCTCTCTCTCTCTCTCTAGTCTAGATTAGCCTGGAACTCACTGTGTAGCCCATGCTGGCCTCAAACTCATGGTGGTCCTCTTGCTTCAGCTTCCTGAGTCACAGGTGTAAGCCACCACATCTAGTGTACACTAGCATCACAGCGACACCAGGAAACTGATTTGATGCCTTGCCTGGCCTGCCCTATTGCCCACCTGGCCTCCCCACCCCCAGGTTGGCTCAGCACAGCCATACCCAGCCCCAGCCCTGAGTCCTGAAGAAGGTCTTGGCTTCCCCAGCCCAGTGAGTCAGCCCCTGGGTTGTCACCATAGCTGCAGCTCCTCCTCACGCTCGGTCACCTCACCTCCAGCCTGACTGTAATTTCCTCAAAGGCAGGAAGCCCCATTCAGGCGTCTTTGTTTTGTCCACCCCCTAGCAAGGAGGGGGAGCCCAAAGCCAGTTAGAGCACTGTGCAGTGTAGTTCCCATCAGCACCTCCTGCTCCCCATCCCCCTCAGAGCTCTCTTCCGGCCACCCCCTCAACCCCCTGCTTCATCAGCCCGCCTGACACCAGTGGTCATGTCACCCCTCTGAGAGGCACTCTGATCACAGTCCCCCATGGCACCTTACAGGCAGAAGTCATGTGATTTGGGGGCTCACCATCCCTTTCTGGAATATCTGTGAGTAAAGCATGCTATTCCCCAGGAATGACCACAGGCTGGGCGGGCAAAGGCTGCTGGGTAAATGCATTCCGGCATCTAGCCTAGCCCTACCTGGCCAGCTGAGGGACCTTGTTGAGCCATGTCCCCTCCCTGGGTGTTTCACTGTTCCACTACAGAACCTGCCTTAAGGAATGAGTCTGATTAAGACATCATATCTGTGGCCTGGTACGAGCTTAACCATTAGATGTTCATCTCATTTTCCTTGGCCATCTCACAGTTACTAAGGTGTGCCCTGCACCCCTGGGCCTGGAGGGAGGTGCTTATGTGGGGTTTTTTGGGTTTTGTTTTGTTTTGTTTTTACAAGCATCTTCCAGACAATGGAAGGCTAAACTCAAAAACACCTGTCCACCTTCACCAAGGTGTGCCACCAGCTTGAGGTGGGGGACAGCCACCTCACAGGCAGCTAACCGACTGGTTTGCAGGACCACTCTTCTGCTCTGGGCCCCATCCCGGTCTCAGGCTGGCCCACGCTGCTTGTGCCCACTGTGGCCAGCAGCAGGGATCAGGGCCATGAATCTGCCGGCCACTGTCACAGTGTTCCAAGAGCTGTGTCAGGACCCCAGTCTGTCAGTTGCTGTGACAAGCAGAGAAAAGGTTTGGGACAGGCAGAAGAACCAAAAGGCCTCATGGACCCTCAGAACAGACCTCAGGCCTGACTCCTGCCCTGGTCAAGTCCCTACCCCAGCCCCTAGGCCCTCTGAGGCTTTCTCATGGAATTTCTGGGTGGGTTTGGATCCAGGCCACAAGGAACATGTATCGGAAGCTCAGTGACAGGAAATGTGGTGTGGCCTTGGCTGGCTCTCCAGGCTGTGGCCTTGAGCCGGCTGTTCCCTGGGTACTGCAGTCACTGAAGGCTTCAATGAGTAGGAAGGGCTTTGGTACCCAGGGCTGGCACTGACTCGTCCTCCCTCCTTGGCTGGCTGCCCCAACACCCTGTGCAGAGCCCGTTTATCCGTAGGCACTGGGTAGACACCACATCATCAAATCTTATTTGGGGCTGTGAATGTCCAGGCCTAAGCCAAAGGTCTGAAAAGGCAAGGACTGACCATCCCGGGAGGGCTGGGGCAAAAAGGGGGGAGGGACTCTTTTACAGCTCACTCCTCCTGCCAAGTCCTCGGTACAAGGGGTGGTGGCCCAGAGCCATGGGGGAAGGTATGAAAGGGTTGTGGGGTGAAGAAGGGTCACAGCTGGATCAGGTTGTGCTGGCTGCAAATGCAGAGGAACTGTTGGCAGAGGTGACAGCTACCCACCTCAGAAAGAAGGAGCCAGCTAGCACCTGCCACCACACAGCATGAAGCACTTGAGATAGAGAACATGCTGGGAGTTGGCCATGCACCACGGGATGGGGGGCAGGCTGGAGGAAGCGGCTCCCAAGAGTCCTCTAACTCTGGCCCAAAAATGCAGAGAATACCCCATCCTGAGTGTCCTATTCGATGAGCTAATAGCCTCCCTGACTCTGTCCCCTGTCCCTGACCTTAACCCAGAGTCATGGGACCCCCTCTGGGGAGGTTCCACAAAGATCTGTCCAGCCCTGGGCTGCAGCAGGAAATCCAGAGGCCAGCGTACAATACATTACTTCCAGTTACCCAGGGATCTCCAGGTACAGGACTAACCCAGGAGACCCCCAACGCCTCCCCCAGTTCTAT
Organism: Ondatra zibethicus; assembly: GCA_004026605.1. Classification (NCBI taxonomy): domain Eukaryota; kingdom Metazoa; phylum Chordata; class Mammalia; order Rodentia; family Cricetidae; genus Ondatra; species Ondatra zibethicus. The sequence continues at coordinate 67,421 of PVIU01006535.1, forward strand.
GGCCTTGACCATCCTAGTTCTTTCAAGGGGGGCAGATGTCCTTTCAGCCAGTGGAACAGGGACAACCAGCTATCTACATGCAAAAGGATGAAGTTGCACCTCTGAGTCACACACAGTACAAAAGCCAAGTGAAGCTGGGCAAAGAGCTGCACGAAAAAGCCGTACATACACTTAGGATCCACCAGGGGGCTCTGTGACAGCAGAGCAGGTGATAACAGGATGTAACTGAACTTCCATCAAGGTGCCTGAAGACTCCTTCACTATGGCCAGGTGGCGGCTATGCACGTCTTTAACGAGAGGCAGAGGCAGGCGGTTATCTGTGAGTTCAAGGCCAGCCTGGTCTACAAAGGGAGTTCCAGGACAGCTAGAGTTGTTAAACAAAGAAACCCTGTCTCAAAAACCAAAAACCAAAATAAAACAAAACAAAGCAAAAATCCTTCACAAGGTAAGAAGAGGCACTGGAGAGATGGCTCAGCGGTTAAGAGCACTTGCTGTTTTTGTAGAGGGCTTGGGTTTGGTTCCCAGCAACCACATGGCAGCTCACAACCACCTGTAACTCCAGTTCTAGGGGATCCGATGCCCTCTTTTGGCCTCCAGGGGCGCCAGGCATGGAAGAGATGTACATGCAAAACACTCCTATACATAAAATAAATAAACCTAAAGGAGAGAGAGAGAGAGAGAGAGAGCTGGCAGGCCTGGTGGCACAGGCTTGTCAACTCAGCTACACTGGAGACTGAGGCAGGAGGATCACAAGTTCAATACTTGCCTGGGCTACAGTGTGAGACCCTGTCTCAAAACAAACAAGTGGAAAGAGAGAGAGCATCGTGTACAGCTCCTTATACAGGTCCTGAATTCTATTTTTTTAGTCAAAAGACAGAATAGAGAAAATTAGAGCATACACTTACAGCTTTATAGAGAAGAGTCAATGACCGAATTTTTAAAAATGAGCAAATAAATAAATAGATAGATAGACAGAGAAAATTTAAAAGAAAAATGGCCAGAAAGAACATTAGTCACTTGGGAAAGGACAGCAGGTGATGTGAGCAGGGGAGTGGCAGGGCTGAATCTGGGGGTTCCTCACAAGGTTGAAGCTAGCAGTCTCTCTGCTGGGTGTGGAAAGAAAGCAGTCACCCACACAAAAATCTACAACAGCGTTAGCCACGACTGCCAGAAATGGAAACGACCAAGAAGTCACCAACAAACCATGAATGAATACAATGGGGTCTGTCCGTGTGGGGGAATATTACTCAGCCTTAAAAAGGAGTGAGGTCTGAGGCAGGAGCTACAAAGGGGAGGAAACCCAAGACTGAGCGAAAGAAGCCAGACGCGGGCAGCACAGCTTGCAGGACCTGTCTGCAGGAGTTGTCAGGAACAGGAACATCCATGGATGAGCCAGGAGTGAGCAAACTTAGGGTCGGGGAGGTGGAGGGAAATGGGGACAGTTTGGGGTTCACAGCATAGGACTAGGAAAACACTTTGGGATTCAGGGCTGCCCGCCTTCAAAGACACACTGGGAAGTGCTGAACTCAGAGGCATGAGGGTGGGGTGCACAAGCTAAAGCCTCTAAAGCAGACTGCTCTCCAGCTGGCTCAGTCCCCTGCTGACCTAGTCCCCACTCTTCCACACACCTCCCTCTAGGGCGAGCCATTTACTCCGCCCCCGACTCCAACCATGCACTTTGGAACACCCTTTCTCCGCTGGCAGGCAAGTTCACTAGAACGACAGAGAAGCAGGCCAGACCCCTGTAGGAGGACACACTGTGATCAGACAGCACTCAGCTGTCACCCTCCAGAGGCAGTTCACCCAAGGTCAAACAGTACCCAGAAAGCACAGGCTCTCAAACCTGCCAAGACTGGCCCACAAAATCCAGCCATCTCCGTGTAGCCAAGGATGACCCTGAGGGACAACCTACCTCCGGGGCTCCTGGGGGTCAGCCAAGGCTGCATTGTGTCCTTCCAAGGGTATTCCCCTAACATATGCCCACATGGCACGTACACCTCAGGGTCCTCCACCTACAGAGAGGAGCTGCCCATGCTAAGGGCTGGGAACCCCCATAGTGGCAGCAAGGAGGTAGATACAGCCCTGAGGGTGCAGGATGAGTTACAGGCCCCCCAAATAAGGGCTGCTCAGGGCTCACTATACCTTCAAGGACCAAGCCTGGTGCTGCCCCATCTCGTTTGTGTTTGCCTCCCACGGCCCATCCTGGGACCTGGGCCAGCATGGCCGAGTGCCAAGGAAATCCAAACATCCCCCTCCCTGCTGTGACCCCCCCCCTCATGCCAGCACTTCTCTCTCAGAGTGATTTGCCCTTAGGGGATAGTTAGCAAGACCAGGAGGCCGAATTTCTGCTATAGTGCTCAGAAGGAGGCCGGTGCTTGAGGGCGCAACGGGCAAGGAGCAGGCAAAGGTCAAGACCCAGCTCTGGGGGACTGAATACACTTAGAGCCTGAAGGATCCAGCTTGGTGGCCATAGTGCCCAGCCCTAAAGCTAGCTTTTCCTCAAAGGCGTGTTAGGACCTCACCAAGATTCCTTGCAGAGAGAGGCAGAAAGAGGTGACATAAACGAGACTCTATACTAAGTTAACCCTTCACAGGCTGAACCTGATGGGACGTGGATCTAAGCAAACCCTGTTCTGTTCAGAGCAGAGAGAGTACACGGCTTTGGGCCTTGGCCAGGTGTATCCAACAACAGCCTGAGGGCCGTGTGCCACCTAGGTAGTTATGACTGCCACCCAACACAAAACTGTAAACGTACTTAAAGTCATTATGCACTGCTTTTGCCATTAAAAAAAAAATAACTTGAAGTCACGAATGTGCAAATGCCGTTGACCAATGCTGAGATGCCACAAGGTGGGACATGCCCGGGACAGCTTTCTCCAACAAGCCCCAGGGGATGGCTGGTCCTGAGGCCAATGGACTAAGCTCAGATCACAGCTGTGGGCGATAACAGGAGTCTCTTCCCACACAGCCAGCATCTCTCCTCGTTTATTCTCCACACACTGTCTTGTCTGCTTTGCTTATTTGGAGGTGCTAAGGATTGAACTCAGGGCTCCGCACAGTAGACGGCATTCTGCTGACTGAGCCACACCCCCAGCCCTGACGCTGCTTTGTCAGTGAACAAGCCACACCATCAGTGGCCCGGCTGCTGAGCTCCCCGCCATTCCCCCCGCATCCCGGCAATATGTGACCATTTTAAATATGTCAGAAAGCCAGTCATGCAATTGGTCTACCCTTGCAACCTCAGCACCTGAGAGCTGAGCTGGGAGAGTGGAGGGTTCAAGGCCAACCTGGGCTACATAGTGAAGCTCTCTAAAAGACATAAAACAAGGTGAAACAAGGTATTCTTCGAGGTAGGTCATTCATGCCACAGCGCTGTGTGTTCCAGGTATAGAGATTCTGCCTCTTCACTCCTGCAACCATCAAAGCAGACAGTGTGCGCGCTGGCTCAGCAGAGCTTGCCCAGGGAGCCTAATATCCTGAGTTTGATTTTTAGACTCTAGGGAAAGGCGTAAGGAGACAACAGACTGCACGGAGTGGTCTACCGACCTCCACATGCATGCTCTCTCTCTCTCTCTCTCTCTCTCTCTCTCTCTCTCTCTCTCTCTCTCTCACACACACACACACACACACACACACACTGCAAATTGAAATGCTTCTTAAATGGAAAGTTCTATTCTTAGGCTTGTCCTTCCAAAGACTGAGGTGGGACAGGTACCTTATGCAAGGCAGGACCTGGGTCACTTGAATATCAGCCCTGCAGGAGCTGTGGAGACTGGAGCTCCCTCCACAAGTGAGGCCCTGCCGTACGTCCTCAGACTATCTCCATGTAATCACAAGGCTCTGGCCAGAACCCTTGAGACCACCTCTCTGACCAACGTTGTGTGAGTGATCAGGGGACTGAGAGCAGCCAATCTGAGCCCTTTGATAACCCAGCCTATCACCGTCAAGTCCACCGAACCCTCCTAGAGGCCGGGTGGAGGCCTATTCCTGGTCTGCAGGGAAAGAAACTGAAGTTCAGGGTCCTACTGCTCTCCTGGGGTCACGTGGTAGCATAGCTGCCCCTCACTGGCTTCCCACGTGCAGGGTGCAGCACTGGCGTTGACACTTGGTCCAGGGCTACCCGCTGGTTTTGCAGGGCCTGGCTTTACCTCTGCTGCTGTAAGAAACTATCCTGAACACAAAGAAAAGGTTAATTAGGCTATGCTCCCACAGTACATGAGCGAGGGAAGCCGAGGCAGGAACTCGAGCAGCTAGCCAAGAGCAGAAAACAAAACGATGACCCATGCTGCCTGCTTGTCGGCTTCATGTTCAGCCAGCTTTCTTTATTCAGATAGAGTTCACGGTCCAACCTAGGGAATGGTACCACCCATAATGGGCTGTGACAATTAACGGTCCAGATGACCTGCCAAGGACATGCTCACAGGCCACCCTGATCCAGATCACTCCTCAATCGAGGCTCTCTTCTCAAGGGATTCTAGATTGTGTTGACAGTTAAAACCACAGACAGGGCCCTATCAGGACAGAGGCTCCTTCCAGACATCCCCCACCCCATCTTTCCTGGCACCAGCAGCCACAGCTCACACGCTCTAGAGCCCTAGGGACCCCAAAGCCTTTCGCTTCTTGGAGTCCAGGCACACCGCATCCCTGCCCTGCATCTCCTCACCTGAGCCAAGAACATAGCCGCCGTGTCCCTGAGGGTGTTCATCTCTGCACACGGCCAGTCCCCTGCTAGGAACTCCCCTCTGCTTGTCCTCATCTCCCCACTCTTGAACTTCTTCCAGAAGCCCACCCGCAGCACCATCCCCCCAATTCAACGATCAGTCTTTCTCTACTGTCTTCCCTGCCCATCCTTGGGTCTTCTCCATGTGACCCCCATAGGGATCCAGGCATGCTCTGCCTCACCTCACAGAGTGCCTCCCCTATTGCCATACCCAGACCCTGTCCCTCTGCATCTATTTTTGCCCTCCTCCCTGAGGCCAGAAGGGCTTCATTTTAGATTCAGGAGTTCACCAAGCTTCTCTGTGCCCTGGGACTTTCGCATTGCTGACTGGAGCATTGGTCTGCTCCTTACAGGACTGAGTGACTGGAGGAGGGAGCCACAGGCAGATGGGAGAACAGAGGTCCCAGATTCCGAGGGGCAGGGCACGTGGCTGAGGCTGGAGCCGGAGGGCCTGCTATGGGTCCCAGCCAGGATCTTTGCTCTGCCTGAGGCCTGGGAAACCCCTTCAACTTCATTTCATTCTGGTAGCAAATGCCCATGATCCCTATCCCAAAGAGATCTGGGGCCAAAGCTGGATGCCTGCCATCAAGCTGGTCTTGTCCTTAAAAGGCCTGCGGGAGTGTGTGACATGGTGTGGAGTTGCGGGGTCAGAGCCGCTCCCTAGCCCTTGCCCTCTAAAGTAGACACAGCGACTATGGAGAAGCTCTGTAAGATACTCAAGTTTCCCACCTCTAAGGGGGATCTTGGGATGGGATGGGCTTCTTGAGCTGGAAAGGAAAAGTCAGGAGGAGGGGAGGGAAGAGAGGAGCAAAAGAGGAGGAAAGAGAAGGTAAGACAGAAAAAAACACCGGGAAAGGAGAAAGATGGGGACAGAGAAGAGCCCAGAGAAAAGGCAGGAGGAATATAAGAAAAGTGTAGAAAAGAGGGGGCAGTGCCCTTGCTGTGGACTGACATCCCCAGCCACCCCAGGCCTGCTGGGGACCTGGCAGCAGCCCCAGCTGGAGCCCTGCCCCGCCTTGCCTCTCTCCTGGACAAGGCTGGTTACACAACGGTGGTGGCTGGTGTCCAGCAGGCTGTCACGTGGGGTGTGGGGTGGGGGCTGCTCCCCGGCGTGGCTGGGACTCAACTCCAGCCCGGAGGCCAGAGCATTCCCAGATGCTCTGGCGGCTGTAAAAGGCGCTGGTTCCTGTCAGCAGCAGGGCTCCGGGAGGGGACCCCCAGCAGCAGGCCAGCCAGATGGCTGCAACATGCATTCGGGTGACAGGGCGGGATGCACAGGGGTGTCTCTGCACCCTCTCCTGGACACAGTGCAGGACCCCCTTCCCCTGTCCTGCCCTCCCTCTATCCTGCAAGGCTCTGCATTAGACTTGGGAGAGGTCAGCAGCACCCCAAATTCTTCTTCATACTTGGAGGTGATGAAGCTGACCCGGGACTGCTCCCCACTATCCCTCAGCTTCTGGATAGTTGCCTAGCTCAGTAGTCTGCCATTGCACCTTGGCAACAAAGAAAGCATATAGCCCAACTCCAGCCAATTGCAGGTCCCCATTTTCCCAGCAACTATGATTGGTGCAGACGTGGACATGTGACCCAAACAGGCCCAATTAGTGTCCTTCCCTGTGATCTTTCTAGGTAGACCCAGTGGATGAGACCTGGGAACAGCAGAACTAACCAACTTATGTTTAGGTGACCCTCAGTCTGCCTGGTTCCCCACTGAGGCTAGGGATGAGGCTAGGGCTCATTGCCTGGGTTCATATCGCTGGTCAGGGCAGGCGACTCAGATGGCCCAACCACTGGTATGGGAGGGGCACACAGGGCAACCCAGTGTCTATGAACACGAGAACCGTGAAATCATAGCAGCCGCAGGAAGCCACAACTGGAGCCCAGGAGGGACCCTCCTGACTGGACCCTGTACGCTTCAGCCTGGAGCCCATTCCCTGGACAAGAGGGTCTGGGAACTTTCACAGGATGGCAGGACGGCTGGCAAGTTCATATAAGAAGGAGGCTAACTCAAGGCCTTGGAGGAAACGGGGTCCACCCTCAGCAGTCCTTTCTGAGTCTTCACCCGCTTCTCTGCAACGTGAATCCCTTGTAGTTCTTCCTGATGTTTGCTCCTCATGACAGCCCCTTGGGACAATGTGAGGTCTCAAACCCAGGACAAATGACTAACTGAGGTGCCTATTTCACATAAAAGTGGACCTGGCTGCCAGGTTCTCCCATCATCCCTCAGTCCCTAGCTGTTACAGGGCATATGGCTGGTATATCTTGCCCCCTACCCTGAACCCTCTAGTCCATGGGCTAGGATGCCCTTCTCCCAGCTGCCCTTCTCTATTTAATCCAGACATTTTGGTTACCCAGCCCTTTAACCTTTTTGGTGGCTGTACTTAGGTACCTGGCTCACGCCTCTCCCCTCCTGAAGAGACTCTAGACAGCTCGAGCATGGCGAGAATTACCCTTCTCCCGCATTCCCTCCGCCTTGTGAAAGCCATTAGATTATATTCCTAAAGCTGGCCACCAAGGACTGTTCCCTTATTCGGCCACTTCCTCCTCCTGAGGCTGACCACCAAGGTCCAGCTATCAAAGTATTGAAGTCCAACAATCAAAAGCCCCCTTTGGCTCACCTAATAAACATGCTCAATTAAAATTAAACGCCTCATCCCAACACAGGGTTTTCTCTTGCCCCTTTACAAACCACCGTTTTCCTGTATGCCACATCCATCTCCCCTCTATCCAGAGGCAGTCCTTCGTCCTCCCCTGCAGGACAAATACCCCTGCCCCCTCTCCTGTGTTCCCTTCCCCTTCTCCCTCATCCTCTATCTCCTGTCTTTGTCTCTTATTTTCTGTCTTCCGGGGCAAATAAATCTCCTTTGTTCTGGGAACTTGGTCTTGGGGGTCCTGAGTCGATACAGTTCCTTTAACCTCTCGCTTCTCCTCACGTGGCTTGGCTCAGGGTCATGACCGCTCTAGACTCTACCAGATGTCTCTGCTGGGCCCTGTGTCTCTGGCTATACTTTCCCCTTTAGCTACACTAAACCTCCTCCACCAAACCTGGGAGCAGTCATGTCCTTCCTTCCATTTCATTGCTTTCATTTGGGTGGATGCTATTTTGCCCACTTGACAGAGGAGGAGACTAAGGGTCACAGTGACCCTCTCCCCCAAGTTGCACTGAGCCTGACAGAGCTGAGTCTGGGCTCTGGCTGGCCCCAGGCCAGTTCTTTCCTCCTGACCCAGTGACTCCTACTGACCAGCTTGGCAGGAGACCAGGGAAGTCACCACATTCCACATGCTGTCCCCTCACACCCGTTGACCAGCAATGTCTCCCAGTGTCTCCCTAGCCTCCCTCCTCTTAGCCTCCACCTTCTGCCTAACAGTGCCAAATTCACAGAGACCTCTGTCCCAGGTTGTGGGTGGTAACACACACCCCTCTTCCCCTAGGTGTGCCCTGAAGAAGCCCAGAGGAGGGTGCCACATAGCCTCTTCCTCTAAGTACAGTGTTAGGACCTCTGTTCCAGCTGTAGCTGGTTACAACCCACCCCTTGAAGAACCAGAGTCATGAGTTAGGGACACAAGGACACCCCAACCCTGGCTTGCTCCATGCAGATCCAAGAAGCTCAGAGGTAGTGGGATCCTGGGGCTGGTATGTCCCCAGTAAGATAGGGAAGAGATGTGATCAGAAACTGCCTGCTAAAGGCATTCTCTCTTTACTGTGAATTTAGTTGTGTGAATTTGTCAAAACACTTAACTTCTCAGAACCTCAGTTTCCCCATCCGTGCAAGGACAACAGTGACCCTCGGTGTCAGGTTGGTGAGCAGAGCCAAGCGGTTACCAAGGACAAGCACATGTCATCCGCTCCAACAGTGGTGGCACCATTGCTCCAGCCCTCCCTTCCATCCTAGAAGAGCAAGCCTGTGGCAGGGTGGAGGCTCAGGGTGGGGACCCAACACTGGAGGTGGCGCAGGAAAGGTGTGGCCGGAACCCCTGGAGCCAGGACTACAGCTGGAAGGAAGGAGTCTCCAGGTGGCCGCCCTGGGCAGGCTGCCTGCAGGCACAGGGCCAGGTGGCTGGGCAGGGTCACTGGCCTCCGGAGACCCAGGGGTGTCCTTCGGGACAACGGGCCAAGCATTGTCCTTGATTACAAGAGGCCCTGGCCAGTGGTGTTGACACAGTCATTGTGCAGGGGTCTGTGGGAACTGATCTCAAGCTCCTGACTCGGTGGCAGCTGGGGCCGTCAGCCCTGAGCTAGTGCTGTGGAGTGGAGTGGAGGCATGGGCACACTTACCCTCTTATACCTCCTGCTGCCATGGCTGACGGGGTTCCAATAGCGCCAGGCCCCAGGCCCTGGGGACACAATAACAGGTGAGGTCAGTATAGAGTCCTTGGTCCCTTGGGGCTCCCAGGGTGGCCACAGGGGTGCCATAACCTGACTTAAGCATCTCAGGAGCTGACTTCTTGGGAAGTCACTGGAGAAAGACCAGAGTGGACAGATGGGAGGGGAAACTGAGGGCTAACAACTAAGAACCTACCAGGCTAGGGTAGCAGGGAGGAAGGTGATCCAGTCCACAGAATAGCACATACAAAGACAACCCTGTGAATATGACCACAGGCCTGTGATCCTGAGAACTGAGATCTCAGCCCCGAGAAGGGGCTTCAAGAAGTAGGTGAAAGAAGAGATGGGTTGGGGCTGGAGAGAGAGATGGCTCAGAGGTTAAGAGCATTGCCTGCTCTTCCTAAAGGTCCTGAGTTCAATTCCCAGCAACCACATGGTGGCTCACAACCATCTGTAATGGGGTCTGGTGCCCTCTTCTGGCCTGCAGGCATACACACAGATAGAATATTGTATACATAATAAATAAATAAATATTTAAAAAAAAAAAAGAAGAGATGGGTTGCAAAGCCTCTCCCAGCAGTGGTTGGGGGTAGCACATGAACTCATACTACCAAGATCTGTCTGGGACCCTCAGCTAATAAGGGAGAGTATAGGGACCTACCTCTGGCTCAGGGGCTCTGTCCTTAGGGCCAGCAGTCTAGCCAGACACCAAGCAGAAACCAGGCCCTGGTTTCTGAGGACAGATTGCAGGCTCCAGGAGGGTGTCTAGGCTGTCAGAGCTGATGGATATCATCCTGGTGGGACTTAGGATCCTGTGGGGAATGGACTGGGCTGTGCATGAAGCTGAGATCTGTGGGAATGTGCTCAGGGCTGGTTCTGGGACAAAGTCATGTCTCAGAGTTCATGAGTGTCCCTAAAATGAAGGCCAGGGCAAGTCTGGTGACCTGAGTTCAAGTCCTGCAGTCCACATGAAGGTAAAGGAGGATGAAAACTCCACAAAATTGTCCTCTGATCTCCACACACCCTCTGTGGCACACATTCCCTGTATGTATACATGTGTGAGCATGCACACACACAAATACACACACACACACAAATCCATAATTAAAAATAAAAATAAGCCTTAAAAATGGAAAATCGGGCCCAGGCTACCTCATTTGCTGTTTCTTCTGCTTCCCTCCCTTTCCTCTCCTTTGTAAATGGAGACTGCTCTTTCAGTCCTGGCTGCCCAGACCCATGAATAATCACACAGAAACTATATTAATTACAACACTGCTTGGCCAATAGCTTAGGCCTATTCCTGTCTAACTCTTAATTTTAATTAATCTTAAATTAACCCATTTTTTTAAATCTGCATATAGCCATGAGGCTGTGGCCTACCAGTAAAGGTTCTGGGCATCTTTTTCCTTTGGCAGCTCCATAGCCTCTCCTTGACTCCACCTACTCTCTTTCTATATCTCTTCCAACCTTGCTATATTCTGCCCTGCCATAGGTCAAAGCAGCTTTATTCATTAACCAATAAAAGCAACATCTATACAGAAGGACATCCCACATCATCTCCCCTTTTCTGTCTAATTAAAAAGGAAGGTTTGAATTTTAACATAGTAAAATTACATATAACAAAACAGTTATCAAGAATTATAGTTACAATATTTAGTCTATTTGTATCTGGAAAGTTTCATATCTAATTTATCTTTTATCATAGCTAAGGAAAGCTATAACTATAACTATCTGTATTCAACTCCATCAAAGATTCCAGGAGGATATAGTATTTTTAGGATTCACAGAGACCTTTTGGGGGGGTTTTGTTCCATCAAACCACAGTAGCCTGGAAGGAATCCACAGGTTCTCCTCCTCTGTGGAAACAAAAGTGGAACCTCTTTTCTAAGTAACATATCCTTAAACCCAAATTTTGAAGTCAAGACACCTTTAAAATATATACGTTGATTTAGCTTAGCAGACCCCAGAATCAAATCTCTGCAGTCAAAAAATTCAAAGAAAACACAATAGTATACATAATCCAGACTCTGTTTATATTCCATCTTTACGTGACTTTTTTTTACTGTTACTTTTTAACATTTATTTTATTATCTTTACTCCTTTAATCTAAGTCTATGCTCTTACATTATTGTTTACTTCTTTTTATAACTGTCTATACTCTTTTTCCTCTCTCTCCCAAGCCCATGTATATATTTTAAAACATACTGTGACCCATTCAGAGGTTTATTTTTGCCTGAATCTGTCTTTATTTCATATCTGTAATACTTTTTTGACTAGGAGCACCTATTTTTTCTTAAAATGCTAAGCAAGCATGGTTAGGACCAACTCTGTGGCCCTGCCTATTTGCTCCACCCAGTCCAACATGGTGGAGGTATGTTCACTGCCTCTGTGAGCTATGCTCACCGCCCCAGCTCCAGGGATGCAGCGGTTCTATGTTGCCTTTAAACAATTTGTAATATGCTGCTCACAGACCTCATTTGAGTGCCCTGTATCAGGACCCTCCCTCCAAAGAGCCAGGACCATTCCTGTGAACCAGGAAGCCATTTTTTTTTAGAGGAGCCATGCAATTTTTGCTGCTAATGCTGAGTCAGAAAGCTTTTTCTTAAAGGAATCACATCTCTGCTTGCCTCTAGCAAACACAGCCTATCTGAAAAAAAAATGCAGCTACCAAGAAACTGTGTTTGGCTCCTGTTTTCATGGGTCTAGAAGCCCTCTTTTTTTTTTTTCCTTAAGCTTTTTTTAGGTCTTATGTGGATCCAAGCCCCAGATGGTGGGCACCATTTGCATACCAAAGAGTTCCAAAATAACTCGGAATAGAGTATAACAAAGGTTTATTTATTAGGGGATAAACTCACAGAAATAATAGTGATCCTCAGTCCTCTGTGTGCGCTGGGAACTGGAACCGAATCCAGCAGCCAAGAGGGCTGTGCATGCTTTTTGTCTGCATTTATAGTACCTGAGACCACGCCCAAAGTGGGCCGGTGTCTTAAAGGCTATTGGCTGAAGGAGTTCCCACAGCACTCCTTCCTCCTCTAGCCCCAATGTCCCTTTTGTGTGGGAAAGGAGGGGAGCTGGGGAGAAAGGCACAGACAGCTCTGGAACTCTCCACAGGCCTCCAGGGATCTGTTTCTGAGGAAACATATGGTGGGGTGGGGCTTGGAACCCACTTGAGTTGCTCACCCCTTGGTCTGAAACCTCTGGAGTCAGTGAGGATTCTCCTTGAGTAAGGCACCAAGAGTGCCTGGTATGCAGTTGGTGCTCAATAAATGGTATGTGTGATGCAAATCCTCTCATACCAGATCTAGCACCTTCCGAAGTTGTTCCTGCAACTACAACGCCTGGCTAACTTGTTCAGGCACTGTTCAGGGCTTTTCACCCTGGAACCAAGGAAGGTCCATCAACTGAGCATTGATTGGTCCCATCCTTCCTCAACCTCCGTGGTCACTGCTAGCAGGACCAGGTCAAGAGCACTGGGTCTGTTAAGGCCTGAAGAGACAGCCCGAAGTTCATCCCCAGCTACCTAATAGGGTAATTGCATTCTGTTGTCCAGGGTGCACACTGCGTGTCTCAGGGGATGCTATCCACACATCTGCACAGCTGTACTTTTCGTGACTTTGTCCCCAACAATTGCTGTTGAGATGGTATGTCAATATCCACTCCCTCCCATGAGGCTTTGAAGATGGAACCCAGGGCCTCGCATGTGCTAAGCAAGCAGTCCACCATCAGGCTTTATGTCCCTGTTGATCAGATGGCGGCAAAGGAGCGCCTAGCTGCTCCTGGTAGTTGCTATTAAAGCTCTGCAGCTGGGATGGGAAAAGTGGCTCCGCAGTTGAGACTGGGGGTTGGATGCCAGCATCCACGTGACAAGCCAGGTGTCCTACACAAGCCTGCAACCCCAGTTCCAAGTCAGGTGGAGACAGGAGGATTATTGGGGCATGCTGGCATCTAGCCTAGCCTAGAAAATGCAAGCCAAGGGGTAGGTTCAGAGTCCCTGTCCCGATCTGTCGTCCCCCTCCCCCATTCCTCCATCCCTGCTCCATTCCTCCTCCCCCATCTGCTGCTCAGATGAACAGGCAGAGAGTGACAGAGGAGGATGCGGCTGGTCTCTGCATACACACACAGGCACACACACAACAGGAACACACACAAGCAGAAACACACATAGGCACACCCACCCACACACGGACACACAAAGACACACCTGGAATCTTCTTTTAGTTCATATTCCACTGTACACAGCCCTCCAGGTTAGTTGCACTGTTGTGGATGACAAACAAATCCCAGAGTAACTTACAAAGGTTGCCCACCTGAGCTGTCCCCTGTCTGTCTCATGAGCTGACCACTAGCCTTTGGTGTGCTAAGGATACTGGGTGGTACGTCAGAAGCTGGGCTATTCAGATGTGCTGCAAGCTTGCTCTGCAGCAGAAGAAATAGGGAGGACATCTCGGTGCCTCAGTTTACCCCCTTTAGAAGCAAAATATAGCTGTTTGCAAGATCTCCCACTAGGGAGGACACACTGTCCTCGCTGCTCTGTTCCTGAGACTCTTGGCCCTGAGTGTCTCCCAATTTGGAGATGCCTGGAGCTGCGACCCCATTTCCTGTGTCTGCACACGCCCCTCCATTCTGGCTGCCAGAGAGGCCCCCACCAATCAGGCCCCTGAGACCTCAGAGGCCACTCAGAGAGGAAGTCCCCTTCCGCCTCTCCCAGGCTGGACCCTGCGGTGTTTCTTTTGGAATTTCTTGGCTCGCATGGGGCAGAATGTTCTAGCCGGCAGCCACAGGCCTTCCTTCTTGGCCAGGGGACTTGACCTGCCACCACCCACCACCACTGCCTCCCATGTCTCTTTAAAGAAAACACAGTGTGCCTGGGAGCTGAGACCTGACCCAAGCTCACCAATACCACAAGACATGAGTCCAGGCCTTATGGCTCAGGGTCCCCCAGTGATGAGAGGCAGGATGGGAGGAGTTGGCTGGCTGGCAGGACCCTGAGTGGCCCTTCCAGAAGAGAAAGCCAGCCCTTTATTCACCGGCTCCACCAGGCCTCTTAGCAGTGGGGTAATTAAATATTTATGCCTCTCTCTCCCCAAGAAAAGTGATAAGTCAGATTTCTACACCAGAGAGAGCGCCCAGGGCGAGGTGTCTGTGCCAAGAGCCATGAAGACAAAGCCTTCACTTCAAGCCACGGGTGCAAACAGCCCTCACCTCCCACCGCCACCACGGGCTCCACACCGGACAGCCAGAGACTCACAAGGCTCCAGGACCAATTAGGCTGAGTGCTGACGTCAAGTCTGGGGCAGGCTTTCTCGCTGCCTTGATATTCATGACGCTAACAGATGGAGCAGGGAAACATCCCAGGGCAGGACAGGGCCCAGGGCCACCATGGGAGTGGGAGAAGGGGTCCCTGGGAATGGAGCGCTAGAGTATCATGCTACAGAATGTGCAGACAGGGAAGGTGTGCATACTAAGTGCCTATAGTATGCCTGTGTGCCTCCATATGCCACAGCAGCAAGAAGGCAGAAGAGGGAACTTATTGTGTACCTACTGTTTACCTACAAATCCTCATCTGCCATGGTGGCAGGGAGACAGGAGAAGATTCGCTTACTAAGTACCTACTGTGTGCCGACGGGTCCCTGCGTGAGTTCTAGACTGCTTTGTTTGCCTTGTTACGGCAGACCTGGTGGGACGGTCACCCATACTTCAGCTGGGGAAACGAAGGTGGTAGCAGCAGGATGGGATGGGTGAGGTCAGGGTGGGGCCTGGACCACTCCCCTCGCTTGGAGCACAGCTGCCCTCTGGAGCCCCCTTACCTGTGTCTGTGCAGATGCCAGGTGTGAGCTTCCCTGGGAATGTAGAGGTGACGCCTGAGGGGTCTGTCTGGGAACAAGTCTGTCCTGCAAGGGAGGTGAGGTGAAGATCCCATGCTTCTGCCTGATAAGACCACCTGGAGAGGGCCATCTGAGTCGGCACCCGCACGTGCCCACCTCCAACACCTGCTGTGTGCGCAGGGGTGCATAGTGACAGGCAGCCTCCTCAGCACTGCCCCGGAGTCAGAACAAGCAGCAGATCCCTCTGGACCCAGTCAGGGTCCACAGCACTTAATTTCATTATGTGCTACATCTGTGGCCCAGGCTTCTCGCAATATAAAGGTGTCTTCTCGCGACAATATAAGGTGTCAGGAAAGAGACACCGCATACACAATCCCATAACACAGCCCAGGCTCCAACTGTGCTCAGGACAGGGTGCTGCTCCTGTTGTTACGTGGGCCAGTGGGAGCATGGAGAGTCTCAGAGTAGCAAAGAGACGGGAGCCAGCTTACATGATGTCTTTGTATGTCTGTGAGGACAAAAATGCCCTTAGGAGACAGAAGGCCAGAGCAGGCAACATGGCCTGTCAGGTGAATCCACGTTCTCTTGTAGGGTTAAACCTCCTGTCTGACAGTACCTAGCCACCCCGGATAAGAAGAAATAACAGAGCACTGTTAATGAGTGTCTCTGCTCCTGTCTTTTGTCTGTGGCTCAGTGTCCCTTCTCTGGCCCCCTGCCTAAAGCAGGCGGCCCAACCTGACAGCTGCGGCATGTGGAAAGACTCCTCACCTGGCCAGGGGTGAGCCTGTGGGTGGCAAGGGTGGTGTTCTACATCCCGAGTCCTGTCCCAGCTAGCCTGCCCCCCACCCCCTGCCACACATGCACACGCATGCAAGCGCACGCGCACGCACACACACACCACACACACACACTTCCCCACCTCTCTTTTCCCTCCTGCAATCCAGACTGTGAATAGAGTACAACTGGAGGGGTGGGAGATGCCAAAAGTCTGCAAAGGAGGGAGCCCCTTGTGTGAAAGGTGAGCCATGCTACTTGGAGCTCCCTGGTGGCTGGGGAGCCTGAGATAGACGGGACCAGCTGGGGAAAGCTTAGGCGCCAAGGTGGCCGAGTGGGAGGGGCCATCCCCACCCTGAGGCCCCTTCTGGGCTGTTTGCCACTCAGTCTTAAGACAGGCCTCCCAGGGAGATACTGACCCTTTGTGGCTAATAGTGGGCTTCCACCTGCCAGGAGGGGCCTCCAGGGCCCCCATGGATGGTTCTAAGGTGTCAGTTCAGCACTGGGGCATGCTCCACCCCTCATTCATTCGTTAGAATACACTGCTGTGGTAGCACAGTGGTCAATTCCAGGCACTAGGGACTGAAGAGAAGGAAGGCAGAAAATGATAGCAGATCCCTGCTCTCTGGGCAGGAGGGCAAACAACTGTCCCTACATGTGGACCAGCGATGGAGCACAGAGCCTTGGCTCCAGCCAGGACTCAGACCCTGGGATTGCCCAGGGCATCTCTGCCAGGTTGGACTCCACGCCTGGCTGAGAGGCCATTGGAATGTTCCTGGCAAAGGATAGGAAAGCATTGCCGGTAAAGCGCTCAGCATGTGCTTTGGTGCACAGTAGGTGTCGTCACAACCACTTAGATGGTGGGCAACCTGCACAACAGCACCCGCAGGAACCTTCCAGTCCCCGTTCATCAAAAGCCTTGGTGTGCAGTACAGATGCAATTAAAAATACATTTTGGGCTTAGGATGTGGTTCCATGGGGTTGAGGGCTCACCTGGCATGCACAAAGCCCTGGGTTGGGCATTGTGGCAAATGCCTGTCATCCCAGCAGTCAGGTGGTGGATACAGGAGGATCAGAAGTTCAAGGTTATCCTCGGCTACACAGAGGTTTTGAGAACAGCCTCAGCAGATGAGACCCTGTCCTCCCCTTAATTTTTTTTTAAATTTGTGGCTGGTTGAAGCCACAGCTACCAAGTCTCCAGAAAGAGAGTAAAGGGGCTGGGAGATGGAGTCGTAGATAAGGGCACACAATGGTATGCATTTGGATCCCTGGCATCCAGGTAAAAGGTTGGCATGGCCCTGTATGCCTATAACCACAACACTATGGGGGTAGAGACAGGATTACCATAGTTGGCTGTCCAGCCAGATTAACCAAAAAGTTATGAATCCAGGTTCAATGAGAGACTCTGGCTCAAGGAACAAGGCAGATAGTGGAGCAAAATCCTCATTGCCTTCCTCTGGCCTCTGTTTGCCCGTGCATACATGCACAACATACAAACATACAGCAGCTACATATGTTACAGGACCACGAGCACAGAGGTCCTTGGAGGCCTCAAAGCAGGTGGGCCTGGGGCAATGGCCTATGAGCCCAGCACTTGGGAAGCTGAGGCAGGAGGATTGTGAGTTCTAGGCTAGTCTGGAGTACAGGGGTTTGAGACCACTCCTGGCTAGATAGTAACCCAGCAAAGGCAGGCACACAGTTGCCCTGCACAGTGATGTTCAAGGGCTGAGTACAGAGATCAGGTCAACAATGACACACTGAAGGGGGTGGACATGGAAACTTCCCAAAGTGTAGTCACATTGGCCACAGCCGACCTTGGCTGCTTTAAGAGCCAAAGAGCCTTTGTCACCTGATATCCAGGTAGTACACCAAGCCTTCTGTCCTGGGGACATTTCTAAGCTCTCACAAATACTTGTTAGCCTGCTGCCCAGGCACCATCCTCCACATGGCTGCCCTAGACAGATTTGGTCCTGGGGTAAGCAGAGCAGGGCCAGGATGCTGGCCTGGTGTGGTGGCCTGGTTGTGGCCCTGGTCCCAGGTCCCAGCTACAGCTGAGGTATCTTTGAGCCTAGCATGGTGAATTGCTCCCCTAGTGGACAAGCCAACCTAGCCAGTGAGGAGGAAACCGGCCAAGGGTCACTTGCAGTTCAAAGGACAAACTTGTGTAAAACCTGGGGATGGGACATGTCCCTGTGCAGCCAGGCCTGAGGGAGGCTACTCTCTGTTCCCTCTGATACAGGTAGGTGGCTTGGACGGTGGCTGTGGCCTCTGTAGGAGCCATCTGAGTCGGCAGAGCTTGTCTTGGCCATCGTCCCACTTTCCCTGCCCCAGCTTGCCACCCTGACTCCAGCCTAGGGACACAGGGAGAGGAATCAGAGTAGCCACCATGCAGTGTCATGCGCAGAGCAGGGGCTGTACCCGGGCCTATCTAAGTGCCACATACTGTCCCCATTCTCTGAGGGAAGAGATACCCGAGTAGTCCCTTTTCACAGATGGGGAAACTGAGGTCCAGAATCAATGCTGGCCACCGTCTCTAGTCATGAGGCAATCGAGCTGGAATTCAACTTTTAAATTACAGCTACTTATTGTATGTGCGGGCAAACATGCCACAGAGGATAACTCGTGGGAGTTGGTTCTCTCCTTCTACCATGGTTGGATCTCCAGAACAGAATTCGGGTCATCAAGCTTGGCTGCAAGTTCCTTTATCTGGTGAGCCATTTCATCATCTCCAGAGCTGGGATTAGATTCAAACAGTTTGGCTG
Source organism: Ondatra zibethicus (assembly GCA_004026605.1). Classification (NCBI taxonomy): domain Eukaryota; kingdom Metazoa; phylum Chordata; class Mammalia; order Rodentia; family Cricetidae; genus Ondatra; species Ondatra zibethicus. The sequence goes on from PVIU01006535.1 coordinate 85,826, forward strand.
TGGAGTCCCCAAGATGGACTGGGGTGACTAGTCAGTATCCAGCACAAAATCACCAGCTATTCCAAGCTGGGCAGGTGAGAACCCAGCTCCAGGAGGAAGCCAGAGGTTGCCATGCATCCCGTGGGCCTCGCTTTTGACCTCAGGGCTACTCTGTCATCCCAGAGGCTGTGTGGGCTGGCCTGACTATCATCGCAAGCTTTCAGACACCCTGGGTAGGAGGCTTTGCTTCCTAGTTTGGGGGATTCACAGAGGGTGCTGACTTTGTGTGGTACCAAGCAGGGCCTCTGTTTCATAGCTGGACAGTGGTGGAACCCCAGGCTTCTTCATGTCATATGCCAACCACAAGGCCATATTTATCAATTGCACACAGCCTATCATCTTATACTTGAAGGCAAAGGTAGCAAGATCAGGGGTTCAAGGTCAGCCTTAGCTACATAGCAAGTTCACAATCAGCCTGGCATACCTGAGACCCTGCCTCAAAAATAAACCAAAATCGACAGCCCTCACCATCTGCTGGCAGGGGTCACGGGGCTAACCCAAGCTAAACAAGAGCCTGGCATGCTTCCACCCAGAACTTGAAGGCTGAGGCAAGAGGAACTCAGGTTCCAGGGTTAGCCTGGGCTTACAGAGGGAGACTCTGTCTAAAACACACACACCAGCACCAAGGTAGACACCGTGAGCGAGCTCACACAGTAGGGCCTCCTGTGGAGGAAGCTCTGCGTGTCTTCCACCTCTTACCCCCCTGGCTCCTGGCTGTGGAGGAATGCCCCAACATTGGGCAGTGTATAAAGGCATGACTCTGGCCCTCTGCTGTCTGGAGACAGCCCTGTGACCTCATTCTGAGGAAGCAACCCCCAGAATATTATCAGACAATTGCCATGGAGACCTTACTACTTTGAGGTGCATGAGCCCAGACAGAAAGACTGAGGCCTGCGTGGCTGTTTGAAGCATCTTGTTGGCTGGGATCCCCTGCTTCCCCAGACAGAATGTTCTCTGAGTGAACACAATGCCCTGTGCCTGCTGTTCTCTCGCAGACACAGCCCAAGCGTCTGGTGATGGCTGTGTACACAGTAGGGACTTAGTTCATACTCCCCCAGTGACAGATCACATCCATCTGAACATATGGCCTAGGATGGGCCAGCACTCAGCTCTCAAAAAATGCCCACGAGGATCCAGATGGCAGGCATATACATCCCAGTCTGGTTTCTCTTGTCCTGTGTATTTAAACCCTTCATAATAAGTAGGTGAACGTGACAGCAAGGTAGGATGATAGAGGACAAGGGTCACACAGCAGGCAGGCACTGTAAGCAGGTGTTAGGAACCCATGAATCACCAAAAGGATGGTGGCAGGTAAGGGGAACACTCATGGCTCCTGCCCCACGGTGCCACAGAGCTTCCCAGAGAGGGAAAGTGACCGCCCAAATCACACACCACACCAGAGGTGAAGGCAGAGTCTAACTGAGGGCCACCTGAGCCCTCAGGTTCCATTCACTGAGTCTTCCTGGGGTTTTCTGTTTCTGGACCCGGGACAATAGTGATCCCAGTCCCTCCTGGCCTTTGTCCTTGGGCTTTGAAGTTGCCACTGGGTTTTCAAAGTGGACACAACTCAAGGATTTCCCTCTTTTTCCTAATTGTTCAAGACTGTAGCTGTCAGGGACTGCCTCAGAGACACCACAGGGAATGGGAGAGGCACCTGGGCTGCCATGAGGCATGCCCCTGGGACTGGAGGGAAGGCCATCTACAGCTATGACAGGGTCCCACGTAGCACACATGTAGCTGTGGAGAACATAGCCACCACAAGACGGTACTGGGCTCCTCTCTTGAGTGGGGAGTGACCAGGATGCATGCCCTTGCCTTCCTGAGATGCAAGCTGGGCCTCATAGTCTGTGTCCCTGTCCCATATGGCTCAGCAATATGTTCTTCTGTAGGGGTACACACACACATACACACACACAGACTGAGACAGACAAAGGCAGGCATGCAGAGAGAGAGAGAGAGAGACAAAGAGACGGAGACTCAGATAGACAGACAGATAGATAGACAGAGACAAAGAATAACAGGGAGAGACAGAACAGAGGAAAAGGACAGACCAAAGCGAAACAGACAAGGACAGAGAGCATGCGCCCTCCAGTGGCCTCCCTGGACTATGCGGGTTGGCAACTGGAGGCCCAGCCTTACCCTCTTTGGCCACCAGATGTCTTGGTTCTGCGTAGCCCATGGCAGTTTTTCTTTTTCAAAAGCCACGAGGTTCTCAAGGCTTCCAGTGAACGAGACTTCACAGACTCTGTCCACGACACCTATGTCACACGTGTGTCTCCAGCCTCCTGTGTACCCTCTGCGGTCCCTCCGCCCCAGGCAGGAGAATTTGAGCATGGTCTCTGTTGCCCTCTGGTGGTCACATGCTATAATACAGGACAGACTGGGATGAAGCTGCCTACTGGAAGAGCTTCCCAAGGAAGCGGATTGATCCCTTGAGAGAGAAGATCCCAGACAGACGGATGCAGGGATGGATGTACCAGTTCACTGGTTGTCAGAGGCCAGTTCTGGTTATCAGGGTTCAGCCCATTCCTGCACCCAGGATCTGACCATATCCTTGGGGCATTAACAAACCCCCACTCCCCGTAGGCAGAAAAGCCACCAGCAGTCAGTAAATGGGTCTCCAAGGGCACAGGAGGTGGGCAGGTGTCCTGTGTGGGCGTTTCCTCTGCAGGCTGAAGCAGTAGCCCCTGGGTGAGCCCCACCTCCTGTGCCAAAGTGACGCATCTGCTTATCCAATGTGCAGAGACCCTCATTTCCGATAAGGCTATGTACTGAGGCCTAGGGCAAATGTGTGCTTTGGGGAGACTCTTTACAGCCCAGCTGAAGAGGCTCACAGTGGAAGGAGTGAAACAAGGCTTGGGGCTGTGGGCACCGCAACCTGACATTTCCTAGAGAGAAAACCACAGGACTGGCAGAGCCCCCGTGGGAAGTAAGGGCTGTGATAGCCCCAAACAGAGGTCGCAGTACCTTAAAGAACATGCAGAGATTTGCCTGTCTGCTGTCTAAGGGGACCTGCCCGCCCCGCCCCCCCACCCGAAGGGGAACATAACACAGGTGCCCCTGAGACCGACACACAGGGGTGCTCCTGAACGCCAGCTGCACAGGTACCAAGTTCTCAGTGCCCTGCCCACCCTGTCTCTTCACCACAGTGCCAGGGGCTCCGTCTCCCTAATTAGGTAATCAGCTAGATTCCAGAGAGATCACGTGATTTGCTTCAGGTCACACAGCAGAGCTGGGGTTTGGGATTTGAACCTGGTGCAGCTGACCTTACAGTCCCTGCCTTAATAAGTGTTTAAAAGCAAATACCAGCATGGCGAGAGCTGGAAGGCACAAAAAGCCGACCCAGTGTGACAGTCACCCCAGGGAGCTATCAGCATCCTGCCCGCTATCTCTGCCTCCACCACCAGGCCTGGGCATGACTCTGGCAGCTTTGCATCTTATGTGAAATGACAGGCTGTGACACATAGACCTCTCACCATGAGTAAAATACACCTGGGGTAGTGGGGGTTTCAGTGCTCTGACACTGGGGTCACCTTTCCTAACGCCTAACAGTGGGAGTCGCACACTCAGGGAGACCCAGGACCGCCTGATATGCTAAGCGCTGCTCTGAGCTACTGCCCTTCATTCCTTCTCATTCATAGGCAAGTCCTCTGCCCACCCCGCCCCCGCTGCCCCTTCCTTTACCGTCTACTTCTCCACCTCACCCTTGACAACGACACCAGCTCCTAGGCCCCGCCCACCTGGCCTTCTGCCTTGGGGCCCACATATTGTGCCAGGACCTGGGGTGAAGTCTCAAGCAAGCTGCCTTTAGGACTCTCCCTGTCCCCTTCTGGTGAACATAGGCTCTTTGAACCCCAAGAAGCTCCATATTTGAAAACATGTGGAGTCTCTCTACTACCCTCTCCCCCCCCCCCATTTCAGAGTGCAGTTAAGCCCAAAGCAAGCCCTCCTCACCCCACAGGGGAGGCCCTGGTTGCCTGGCAACCAGCTGGGCTCCTCCCAGGGCTTGCCTGGGATGGCCCGTTGCCTGGCAACCAGGCAGCAGAGTCCCTTGAGCCCAGTCAGACCACACAGCTGGGCCCAGCCTTGGCTGACTTCTCTCTGCCTAGGGAACCCCTGGGACCTTGTTCTTATTCCCCAAGATCAAGGGAGCAATTGCCTCTGTCCACAATGAATGTCGTCCTCTCCAGGTGAGCAGCCTGCGCTGCTGGGAGGGAATTGCTGGCGGGATCTAGCGCCCCGCCATTCCTTCTAGGTGGAGGGGGAGGATAGAGCTTGGACCGCAGAGGTTTCCAGGATCCAATCTGCCTGCCTCGCCTTTGCTGCCTGGAGACCTGGTACAGCCACACACGGGTCTGTTCCTTGCTTCCCACTCGTGCCTCCTAGAAAGCCCCTAACAACTCAGGTTCCAGACCTCGCCCTCGGGTGCCCTGCCCACTGCTCTGCCTCATGCCCCAGGCTCATTGTCATCTGTCCTCTCTGAATGACTTTGAGTTTCCCTATGGCTCAGAGGCCGGGTGCCCTGAATGCACCTAGGGTACTCCTTAAAGTTGGCTTCCCAGTCTCACCCCAAGGGGCCTGCTTCCCAGAGCCTGGGACCTGCATGTCTAACCTGTGTGTGAGTGATGCTGCCTTGGGGTCTGGCTTGCTGTGTGCTCTTCGACAGAATGCTTTGCCTCTCTGGAACTCAGTTTACTTGATTTAAAAGCAACGTCTTCTAGGGGAGTATAACCAGAGTGTTTGTAAACTACAAAGTTAAGGCTCATTAGGAGATGATGTTCCTCACAGGTCGAGGGGAGGAGGGGCTTGGGCTCTAGAAAGCGAGAGCTGCAAAGGACAGCAACAGCCTGTGACTGGGAGAGGGGAATTTGGGGGGAGCCTAAGGAGGCTGACACCGCAGCAGGCCCCTGAGTCCCTGTGTTATCACTGAGCACCGGGTGTGGGTAGGTTACACGGAAGGGGACAGGGACAGACAAGGATGGGTCATGGGAGAGGTGGCATGAGCCCTGTAGGTGTGTCAGGGAGGGCAAGGGTGTGGAGTGCAGTGGTCGAGAGTCTGTAAGGCGCTCCACAGAGGAGCTCAGGGCTGGTGGGGCAGGAAGAGGGACCAACCAGGAAGAATGGGAGAGCGAGGGCCCAAAAACTCCCCAGGTAGCTTGGTGGGGACATGGCACCATGCATCTGTCACACCTGAGCATGTCACACCTGAGCATGCCGCACCCAGTGGGAATCATCACAGCTGTCTACAATGATGACTCCCTATTGGAGCATTCCTGGTACCAAATGGACTGCAAGGAGCGAGAGACTGGGAAGGAGAGAGGGTGTGCAAAACAGTCCTCTTAAAAATAAATTTTGTATTTGTGTGTCTATAACATATATGTGGCTGGCTGCGTGTGCCTGTGCACACTTGTGCAGAGCCCAGAGGAGGACGCTTGGTGTCTGTTACTCTCTACCTTATTCCCTTGAGACAGAGTCTCTCACTGAACCAGGTACTAAGCTATCAGACAGCAAATCAGTCATCCTCCTGTCTCCATGCCATGCCCCATAATACTGCAGTTACATACAGGGGCATGTGGTGTCACTCCTGACTTTTTTTTGAGAGAGAGAGAGAGAGAGAATAATGTGTGTATGTTTTTTTTTAAGATTTATTTATTTATTATGTACACAGTGTTCTGTCTACATGTTTGCCTGCAGGCAGATCTCACTATAGATGGTTGTGAGCCACCGTGTGGTTGCTGGGAATTGAACTCAGGTCCTGTGGAAGAACAACCAGTGCTCTTAACCTCTGAGCCATCTCTCCAGCCCCCATGTTTTGTTTTTGAGATAGAGCTTCTCTGTGTAGTCCTGGCTGTACTGAAACTCTCTACGGAGGCCCGGCTGGCCTCAGACTCACAGGGATTTTCCTCCCCAGTTCTGGAATTAAAGGCGTGCATGACCATGCCCAGCTCATACTTTTATATTTTCAGTTATGTATGTGTGTATGCAAGTGTGGATTTGTGCACATGAGTATAGGTGCCCATGGAGGCCAGCAGAGGGCATCAGATCCCCTAGAGCTGAAGTTACAGGTGGTTATAAATCTGGGTTTTTCTATAAGCAATAGGCATGCTTAACCACTGAGCCATCTCTCTAGCCCCTCCCCACAATTTAACTGGGGATCTGGACTTAGGTCTTTGGTAGTGGTTTTTTTTTTCCCCCACTGAACCATTTTTCCAGGCCTCAAACTATCATTTAGTCTCAAATAGATCCCCCAAAGGTCATTCATTGAACCCAAAGCTTCTCAAAAGGGAGGAAGAGTGGACAGCATGGGGGAGGGCCCATGGGAGTGAAGAGGGTTGGAGGAGAAGCCTCTGCAGTTGAGACAGTGGTGTGTACAAGAGTGTGGGGTGCTGCACCCCTTCACAGGATCCAGGGACAAAGGCCCCACCTGAGTCCCATCTACTGCTGCTCAGCCATGGGGCACAGGCAGGTTTTGTCTTCTGCCTCAATGGACCCAAGGATTATTACTTAGAACTGCCCAGGGACCAGGTGCTTGGATGGTGCCTGCCATACTGGAGAGGTGGGTACGGTGACTCCAGGGACCATGACCTTGTCTGCACTTGGTGTCATCACCCCCACCCAGGGACAGTCAGGTGAAGGCCATGGAGAACACTGTGACCAATGCTGAGAGGTATTTCGGTCAGTTCTGCTCATTGCTGGCCTCCTACACGCGCAAGACAGCCCGGCTGCGCGACAAGGCCGACCAGCTGGTGAAGCAGCTCATGGATTTTGCCAACACTGAGAACCCGGAGCTTCGGGCTACCATGCGAGACTTTGCTGAGGACCTGGCCAAAGTGCAGGATTACCGGCAGGCAGAGGTGAGCATGGCAGCCCGGGTCAGAAGCGAGAGCTGGAACATTCTCTCCCCTCAAGATCACACTGGTGACAGGGTGGAGAGCTAGAAAGCTTCAATGTGCTGGACAAGGACCTTTCCAGTCAAAGGGACCTGGAAGCCTATGGGGGCCCCATGAGGGCCCTAGATTCCTGGGTATAGGGAGAAGATGAAGGAGAGGCGGTGGAGTGATGTCTTTTCAGAAACACCCTGTGTGGTTGGCAGAGAAGAAGACATGGGAACGCTGTGACTGAGCATTACAGAGAGGTGCACACAGCACAGGCTGGGTGACAGGCAGCTCTTGCTACACCCACAGATAGCCAGGCAGGTGCACGCTCTTGGGATACAGGGTAACTGTATTTGAAAGAGGCTGCTGTGCTTCTCCGATGGTACATGGGGATGCCACATGGTCACTGGGTGGCTGCCTATGCCCACTGTCCTTTTGGAGGGGACAAGGTCACTCTGTAGTCTAGTCTGGCCTGAAATTCAAGGCCAGCCTCCTGCCTCAGCCTCCTGTATGCCAGGGTTGCAGGTGCGAGGCACCCTTCCCTTCTCTAACCAGTGGGAAAATTGAAGCTTCTAGTTCCGTGCTAGGCAATTGAGCATCCCCACCCAGCTACAGGCCTCTGGCTTCCTCCCTGCCTTCCATGCTGAGAGCTGGCCCTAAGCCTAAGAAAGAGCTCATACAGCCACCCAAGAAGGACATTACGTTCTTAAAGTGTTTAGGACACCAAAGGGGCAGAGAAAGGAATTGCAACCGAGCTTTCTGAAAGGAAGGGGTGGGTCTGTCCCTTTCATGACCCTTTACCATGACACTGTCCCTCTCAAGGGTCCAGGGCACTGGAAAAGAACTGCCTAGTGGCGCTTCAGTCACTCCTGTTCCTTTAGCGTGCCTGATCCCCAAGATGCTAGGAGCCATGACAGGAAGACAGACCTCTCTGTCTTGCCCAGACACTGGCCCTCCACAGGCCTCGACCCGGGACTCCTCTGCTGCTGGTGAAGCCTCAAGACCCAGAGCAGCGCCACCTCAGGGTCCTATGGGCACTGTGGGTGTATTAGCTTGTCATTGCTTCACACAAACACCCGACAGAATGACCTAAGGCGGGAAGGGTTTATTCTGGCACATGTGACGGGGAAGTCATGGTGGTTAGGATGAAGTAACTAGTCACAACACATCTGTAGTCCGGAAGCAGGGAGACGAATGTCTCTGCTCCGCTCCCCTTCTCCTTCTTTTTCAGTTCAGGCCCACGGAATGGTGCCACCCGCTCTTAGGGTGGGTCTTCCCTTCTCCATGGATCCAATCTAGAAACTGCCCCCGCAGATGTGGCCAGAGTTTGTCTTCTAGGGAATTCTAGGTCCTGTCAAGTTGACAATCAAAGTAAACCATCATAGGGTAGGAGAGGGCCTTCCCCTTTCTCTCTTCTTCCTGAGCTGTCGGTTACTAAGAGAACCTGGAATCTGAAGCCTGGGATGAGGTCTGAGGGTCTTGCATTGCTTCCTGTGCTGGCTCACTGGCCCCGTCAGTACTAGAGGTCACAAAGAGCAATCAGCTTGAAGTCCTATACTAGTCCTTGCTTCGTGCAACCTCCATCTCCTCTTCCAAGCATCTCAACACCTTGAGGCCATCTGGAGCCCAGAACTGCATTGGGCCCAGGAGACGCGAGGGCCTGAAGTCCTGTCTCTGTCATGATGGGACTCCCCACATAAACTGTCCCCAGAACATGTCAGCCTCCCGAGTGATACCCCTAAGTTCGGTGCCTGCTGTTATCCTCCCAGGCTCTGTAAGTGTCCCACTAACCTGCTGAGGTAGTCTGGGGGCACAGTCACTGTCCCAGCGCACAGCTGGGGATGCCAGCTTAGTGGGAAAAAAGCACATAGCAGGGCCAGGTGGGCCCCGTGTGTGTCCCCTGGGGGTGCAGGTAGCTGGTCACAGAGCTGTCTTCTCTGTTTTTCTTACTCTGTCCCATGCACCCTCTAGGTTGAGAGGCTGGAGGCCAAGGTCATTAGCCCCCTGAAGCTCTATGGTGCCCAGATAAAGCAGACCCAGGTGAGCTGGGTGCACCTGAGGGTGTGCAGGAGTGGGGCCGGGGCCCTTGGGATTCCTAGAAAACAGCCCTCTTTTTCTGTGTAGGCAGATATCAAGAAATGTAAACGTGTCCAAAATAATGAGATCAAGCAACTGGAAAAGCTGGAGAAATTAAGGCAGAAGTCACCCTCAGATCGACAAATGATTGTATCCTTTCTCCTGCTAGGCAGGGTGGCCATTCCACACAGTGCACTGAAGGGTTTGGGGACCTGGGACTGCCAAGGGGGTACTGTAGTCAGAAACTGCTAGTTCGTTTCCTGGCCGCCCAGACCTGAAATAATCACACAGAAACTATATTAATTACAACACTTCTTGGCCAATAACTTAGACTTCTTATTAACCAACTCTTACATCTTAAAATTAACCCATTTCTATTATTTTATATTTTACCACAAGGCTCATGGTTTACTGGTGAGATTTCGGGGCGTCTGTCTCCTTTGGTAGCTATATGGCATCTCTTTGCCTCTGCCTACTTTCTCTCTATATCTCTGTTTGGATTTCCCACCTGGCTTTATTCTGCCCTGCCATAGGGAGGCCCAAAGCAGCTTCTTTATTAACCAATGGTATTAAAACATACTCACAGCATAGAGAGGGGACTCCCACACCAGGGTACCTACCTAACCTAGAGGCCACCTGGCTTCACCTGAAACCTTAACAGCTCTCCTCAGTCCCAGGTGAGTGTCGTGCACCTGGGCACGCAGCGTCTCTGCATCTTATACAAGTAACAAAGACTTCATGGAACGGTGGGTGAGACTTAGCCAGTGAGGCCGGTGCCCACAGGGCTCAGCAGGGTGAGGCAAGGGAGGGTGGTTGCTGAGGGTCAGGAGGTCTGGGCTCTGTCAAGCAAGCCACCCAGTAGTGGGGTCACCTGCATCCTGATCACAGGGTAGCTACTACTACCCAAGCAAACTCAGGGAAGCTGGGTTATGAATGCCAGTCTCATGGACAGACTAACATCTCTCCATGTCGCCAGCCTGCCTGTGAACTGGCTGCAGGACTGTGGAGGGTTAGTCACCTCTGCCCTGCTTGTCACCACGAAAGCAGCCTCATTCACAGTGGCCCTTCAGGGACATAGTCATAGTTTCTCTTCGACCTTGTGGGAAGGTGTCACCATGACAAACAGTCACTGTCTAGTGCTGTCTTTCCCTCTCTCTCCCTCCCAAGGGGCTCTCTGGCCTCATCATGAGTAGGCAGGCTGCACCTCTGGGAATCTAGGGCATTGGCCCCACCTTTTCCAGCATCTAGACCACAGTCCCCCTGGTCCCCTCAGTCCTTGTCCCCTCCCCACACCTTTCCTGTGCAGTCACATCTTCCTCCAGTTCCCCTCCAGCTCACTCCTGTGCTTTATCAGAGAATTCGGGATCACTACACACCTCAGGTCAGGTAAATAAGCAGCCCACAGGCCACTGCAGCCTAGCGTGCCCTTTACCACGTCTGGTGACCTGTGCACAGGATGCAGGGTTTAGGAGGTGGACATCTCTAGATGTCCATTCTATAACATGGGGTGCACCACACTTGAAGCAAGGGGCTCAGGCATGACCTTCAGCCTAGAGCAAGCACCTGACTTGTATCCCAGACCCCGCCAGTGCCCCTACCTCCTGGTAGATCCCAGCTCCCCTCCCTTACTGGGGACCATACCCTAGCTCCATTTCACAAACATCTAGTTGGTGTTAGAGCCCCATTCTAAAGATGAGGAAAATGAGGCCCATGGGGGTGACTTGCTCAATGTCACACGTGCCCTTAAATCCCAAACTCAGAATTTAGTTCCAGGGAAGGTTGCTCAGGGATGGGTCTTGGCATAGAGCCAACTTGTCACGTGTGGAGGGAATGGGTAATTCACCTGAAGTTGTTCACGGGTGGAATCAGTTACCAAGAACATGGAACCTCCATTGAATAAAGCTCAGACCAGCAAGGGCCTGTCTTGGAATGACGGTTGTTGCTGGCAGTGCTGGAGACAACTCTGAGGCTCTCGGGTCCCTCCACATGCTGAACATGGGCTCCACATGCTGAACACGGGCTCCCCTGTGGAGCAGCTCCACACCTTTTACCATCTAATTCTCCCAACTTTGCAATCATGTCTCATAACTGCCTTCTGACTGGCAAGAAAATTGAAGCCCAGAGAAGTTAAGTGACTTGCCTGAGGTCACACAGCTAAGCAGAAGATCTGTCCAACCCATGAACACCTTTTACCATGTCTGCCTATTTCTTCAATGATCCAGTTAACAAGAGACCACCCAAGGCAGGAGAAGGTACCCCAGAGGAGATGGTAGGACTGAGAACAATCCAGAATAGTATCTCGGGGCCAGGATCACCCTGTGACACTTTCTACTTCTGTGTCCCCGAACCCAGGCGGAGACCAGTGCACAGAGGGCCTCTGTGGATACCAACCGCTCTGCCCACCAGCTGGCAGAGACAGTGGACGCCTTCCAGGAGCAGAAGCTGAAGGACCTCCGGGTAGGCAGTGGCAGCCTTGTGTGAGTGTGTGCACGCATGTGAGCGGGTGTGAATTCCCGTGTTTGTGAGTAGGTACACACGCACTGTGTGATGACATGGCCCTCAGAGGCCAGGGCTCTGGGGAGAGTTGAGCCTAGCTGCAGATGGCAGGCTGTCTGCTTGGGGTAGGCTGGCCTCACCCAGCTGTTCAGTGCTCTTGACATAGCTCCCAACTGGGAGGATACTGAGGCACAGCTCTGTCCCCACTGTCCCCTCCTGTGCCTGCTCTTCCTTCCCACTTGTGTCCACCTAGCTCCCCCTTGAAGCTCTAGAAGCCCTTTTAGGAAGCAGCCATGTTGGGGTGCTGTGAGGCAGGCAGGGTCTTTTTTATCTCCACCAGAACCCCCACCTGCCCAGCATCATGGGATACTAGGTCAAGTCCCACTTGCTCTCACAGGACTAACTGACCACGATGTTCCTGCCCGCCCCACCCTCCAGTCCTCTCTTTTCCACCCTTAAACCTTAGGAACCTCTTGACAGTTCTGATCTGTCAGTCTTGGCGTTCATACCCTTGGCTCACCTTGTCCCAGGGTCAAATAGTCAGTCCCTCCCAAGGCAGCAATCCGGGGCCTTCCAGCCTCCTGTACGGTCACCCCCACCCAAAGCTAAGGCTCAGGTTCCTTCCTACCCCAGAGACTTAGCACATGCTGTGCCCTGGATCAGGCCTCTGTCTTGGGTTTACCCCTTTTTATCTCTGAGGTACAGAAGATCAGCTAGACCCCCAGACCATCAGGGCCCGGGCAGTTGCGGGTACTTGGAAAGTATTTGTGGAGTGAATGAGTGAGGATATAAATGAATGAAGCCGGGGACTGGTGTCTCGATTAGGAGGCCTTCCAAAAGCGGGCACTGTTAGTGCGGTGTGAAAGGGGCTGGACACCACTGGTCTTCTTGCCTCTAGGGAGAGGGCTTTCTCCTCCAAAATGTAAAAAGACTCAGGGATGTGGCTCAGCATCCATGGTGTGACCCTGTGTGGCGCTGCTACCCTGACTAGGCTTCTCTCTCGCAGAGAATCTTCTCTGACTTTGTGACCATCGAGATGGTCTTCCACGCAAAGGCAGTGGAGGTGTATTCCAGCGCTTTCAGGACCCTGGAGAGCTACGACCTGGAGCGAGACCTGCAGGTGGGTCCCTGGGCTTCTCTGTGCTTTTGTGGGTTTCCATCTAGCTTGAGGGCTTGCTCTGATGAGCTACTTCAAACAACTGATCTGGATGCCACCCCATCGTGGACTCTTCTCCTGGTCACCTGGAATGTCACCTGCTCAGCATCACAGGACTGTTTAGTACTGAAGAGAGACAGCCCGGGGGGGGGGGGAGAGGCTGCTTTCTGTGGCTGGTACTCAGCTCTGGGCTCAAAGCGCTGACTGTCCCCAGCCGTGTTGATTAGATTCACAGCAAGCTTTATCTGCAGAGCTCAATCCCCAAACCAACGCTGTGAGCCAATCATCTGTCCCTTTATCTTGTGGCTTTGGGTCACAGTCTGGAGCCAGGCTATTTCAAAGGCGTCTTTCTGTATGGGCAGATGTTGTGGGAGGTAGCTGTTCTCTGGACGCAAGGAAAGGGTAAAGGTGCCTTGGGAGGCAGTGTGGGGGTCCTATGGGTGTGGAGCTTGGTGACTGAGCCAGGAGTCCACAAAGCCTACAGCCTCGCACCTACCCCAGGTTCCCTGTGGTGGACGGTTTCCACCAGCCAGCAGCCTGAGACACGGGGTCAAGAGGAAGTCACTCTGTATGCTCCTGCCAGGATGGTACAGGTGACCCGCTAAGGCTGTCACTCAAGAACAGAATGGGAGGTTGAAGATGCATTAAAAGGGTTTTATATAAGCTTTAAAGCCACACAGAAGGCTGCAGAAAACCCCAAGGTTCTCCAAAGCTCCATTCGTTTTTATGGCCGGTGATAGCCTTGGTCATGATCCTCCTGTCTCAGCCTCCTCAGGGCTAGGTTTACAGGCATGTGGCCCAAGTCCCAGCTCTACAATATTCTTTCAGGGGTGGAGAGCAATGTCTAACCAGCGCTTTCCCTGTGTGCCTCACTGTGTTACCTAGTGCCTTTGGTCTCAGTTTTCCCATCTGTTTGATGGGATTAGAACCCCCCCCCAGGGGGCTGCTGTAGGGTCTATAAAATAGCAAACAGGAAGTGCCCACAGATGCTTCATAGCTTTCCTATCTTTGCTTCCTACTCCACTTCTGTGCTTTCAAGCTGGATCCAGCCACACTGGTCTTTCCTTGGCAGGATTTCAGAGCCAAGATGCGTGGAACTTACGGGCATGGCGAAGCTCGGCCACCCACAGACACCAGCTCCACTCCACCTGTCCCTTGGCCTCTGGTCAGCCAGGTGAGCACTTCCACATCATGGGAGTCAATCCAGGACAAAGGGAAGAAACCAGGAGTGTGACTGGATGGCTGACAACTGGGGCAGTGGGGAGGGACTGTTTGTGTCCGCCTGCATGGGCCACCACCCCAGAGGCACACTGAGGGGAGTGCACTGGAGGGAGGGGTCTGGCATGACAGGGTCTGACCTGATCCCACCGGGGCCAGATTCAGTACTTCTCAGATGTTAGGAATAAGGAACACACGCCAAATGCCACCTGACCCTTCAGGAATGATTCGCTGCCACCAGCCTTAGGCCAACAACCTCGGGGAGACTGGCGGTGTCTGCAAGTAGGATGTGGACAGGGCAGGCATGGTTCCAGAGTCACAGTGAAGAGAGGTGGCCACTGTGAGGGAGGTGACCACTGTGAGGGAGGTGGCCACTGTGAGGGAGGTGGACACTGTGAGGGAGGTGGACACTGTGAGGGAGGTGACCACTGTGAGGGAGGTGGACACTGTGAGGGAGGTGGACACCGTGAGGGAGGTGACCACTGTGAGGGAGGTGGCCACTGTGAGGGAGGTGGCCACTGTGAGGGAGGTGGACACTGTGAGGGAGGTGACCACTGTGAGGGAGGTGGACACTGTGAGGGAGGTGGCCACTGTGAGGGAGGTGACCACTGTGAGGGAGGTGGACACTGTGAGGGAGGTGACCACTGTGAGGGAGGTGGCCACCGTGAGGGAGGTGGACACCGTGAGGGAGGTGGACACCGTGAGGGAGGTGACCACCGTGAGGGAGGTGGACACCGTGAGGGAGGTGGACACCGTGAGGGAGGTGGACACCGTGAGGGAGGTGGACACCGTGAGGGAGGTGGACACCGTGAGGGAGGTGGACACCGTGAGGGAGGTGGCCACCGTGAGGGAGGTGGCCACCGTGAGGGAGGTGGACACCGTGAGGGAAGTGGACACTGTGAGGGAGGTGACCACTGTGAGGGAGGTGGACACTGTGAGGGAGGTGGACACTGTGAGGGAGGTGACCACTGTGAGGGAGGTGGACACTGTGAGGGAGGTGACCACTGTGAGGGAGGTGACCACTGTGAGGGAGGTGGCCACTGTGAGGGAGGTGGCCACTGTGAGGGAGGTGACCACTGTGAGGGAGGTGACCACTGTGAGGGAGGTGACCACTGTGAGGGAGGTGACCACTGTGAGGGAGGTG